>JALLBC010000012.1:0-20950 GCA_036939775.1 Skeletonema grethae | reverse complement strand
TTGACGTGTCAATCTGATCGACACAAAGATCAACACGCCTGCGGGCACACTTTCTTAATGTAGTGTTCCAGTCCTCTTCCCCTGCACAATGAAGGATAATGAAGTTGTCACATCTGAAGTATGAACTTCCACAAGTAGGGCAGTTGGTAGGCAGGAACGATAATCATCTCTCTACCATTACGGTTGATCCATCGTTAGAATGAGTGGCGAAGATGACATTGCCCAAGCCATCCAAGAGCATGAAAAGCGAATAAAATTGGATGATGTTGATCAACTACCCACTGAACATAATCCAAGATATGATGAAGTAGTGCTATCCACCAACTCACATTCCGTTCGTAATCATGACAACAGCGGGAAGAGACGACAATACAGCCTTCACAGCAATCACGATGATAGGAGCACAATTATTATTGATCCTACCGCATGTCATATCAAACGAGGCATTATCGTCATGCCAATTGAAATGACCATCACAGACGATGATGCATCTTCATCACCACCATCCTATGCAATAAAGTCATCGAATGTGGCAGTATACGCTGCATTTCCTCCTCCGCCACCCTGCACCACCACCACCGTCGCTCATCTCATGGAAAAAGAATTTGAAATGATTCAAGTCAAGAAACGACTGAAACAATATTCAGGTTTTCATGGAGCTGTTGGAACTACGATTGCAACACTTTTTGGACAAGGCTATGCTGACACGATATTATCTCTGAATTATCGTTTCCCTACGTTATTATCGATATCTATGCCGCAGCAACAAAGAAGTTGTGCAATGATTGGGAACTTGCACTCCAATCTTCACTTTGGTTCAATATCCAAGCTTTCATTGGGTGGGACTTTGTCATCTTTGGATGGAAGGACGAATCTTCGTTTGGATACCTCCAATCCATTTATGGATGAGTATGGCACCGATAAAGACGAAAAGGGCATTTTACAGTTGCATCCACGGCAAAGGGATTATATAGTATCTATATCACGTGACTTTGTAACTTCTGCTTCGTCAAATCCAATACGTGTTCATTTATTGACGAATATCCAACCAACGAGACGACAGGAACGATTCCACCTTGGCTACTGTAATGTCATGGTAACTTCTTCATCATCATTCGACAAAACAAACAACCATACAAGTAAGATATCATTGTGTGCAGGATATGGCGAGCCATCTCCAGGAGGAGAAGCTCTTTGGATGTCTCAACTATCTTCTTCTGCTTCATCTGATGTGCATTCTCGAGATTGCGGGATTGACATTCACAAAACTGACTTGACAACCAGCGGAGGTGCTAGGATTGCACTTGATTTGGAGCAGCTGCTGTCTCAATCTCAAAGTTGTCAGTCAACAATAGAATATCATCATGCCGGGCAAGCTCTATCGCTTGGAACCTTGTTTACTCGGACATTTGCCTCTTCCAAATTTGCATCAGTTGGGGTAGGACTTCGTCATACATTTGGCAACATCTTTTATACTGGCAATAAACGGTGGTGTAAAGGGATTACTTTATGGATATTTCAAATTCAACGAGGCGAAACACGTGTAGTCGTTCCTGTCAAAATTTACCCGATTCAAGTGACAACTTGGGATTCAGTCCTACGGCTATGCTATGCTTCATTGGCAACAATTGTGGTTGATTCGTTGGTAGCAGAATTACTTTGCGACGAGATAACGAAACTTCGTCTCAAATTTCTCAAGTTTGTGTTGGGAGAAGAAAGTGTGAAGCAATCATATTCGTTACTAGATGATAGACAGGAGGAACGTGAAGAACAGGAAGACGAATCCCGATTGCATCGACTACAGGAAATATCAAAGGCAAGAGATGAAGCATTGCGGCAATGTGATTTGATGAAACGACAAGCACGTAACGCAATGAAAAAAGAAGAACAGCAGGACGGTCTTGTCATTCTCAATGCCATCTATGGCGTTTTGGATAATGAGACTGGCAAATGGATAGAGATTACTGACAAAGATGCATCCCAAATGCACATTATGGATGCTACAACACAGTTACAATTTTGGACCGAGTCGTCTGCGCTGCATATGTCGTCTGTATCGAAACAACACTGCTTGGGATTTTACGATGTATTAGCGTGTGTAAGTGAAGAGGACTGGAGAAAGCCAGAGGTTGAAAGCAAAGATTCTTCTAATGCAGATCTTGTTCAACAGCTGAAAAGTATTCTTGGAGTGAGCAGTTCAATGAACAATAGTAGGAGGGATCTAGTGGCAGCTCTACGAGTGCGATACAAATGGGCTGGTCAAGAGTTTGTGAAAATATTTCATGATGAAGATGCTGTCGATTTACCTTAAAGAAACGAAATTAAGCAACACATCATACAGTCATGTACAACAACCCTTCTTCGGACTTTGTCACAACTTCAAATCCTTTCCTCTTATAAAGACTAACGGCTGAGTGATTGTCTGGGTGGACATATAGACCCAACTTTACATTGGAATCGTTCTGGCACAGTTGTGTTTTTGTATACTTTTGCGCAAAGTTGACAAGACGTGAGGCTAAACCAAGTCTTCGGTGTGACCTAGATACAACCAGATTAAGTATTGCTGGTGCATACATTGGTTCATCATCACAAGTGAAGTTCACTGCATCTTCTACTTCTGGTATAGGTGGTATAACTAAAGAATCGTCAGATACATTCATTCGTTCTTCAGATGTGCGCTGCATTCGTTCTAAGTATCCTATCTCACAAAAGCCAACGACATCTCCAGAAGATGGATCTTCCATTGTGACCATCACATGATGTAACAGGCTAGAATCATCTGTTGTGGGGTCTAATTGGCATTCCTCCCAAGCGTTCGACTCACTTGCATTGCTAACTGCTCTCATGATGATGGTCTTGAATTCACCATTAACAGCCAGAAGATCGTTCATATTGTAGTTGTCATTAAGCTGCTTGATACTGCTGTATGTTCTCCTGCCAACGTCAATAGCTTGCAATCTGTGACTTAATTGTTCATTAAAGCTGGATTTGGCTCTCAATCGCTGCATGAAGTGATTTGAGTCAACAGACTCTGTCGCAAGCATATTGCAGATAGAATCAAGATCAGATCGGCTTGTTCGTCGTAGACGAAATCGTTTCAGTTTACCATTTGAATTTGGACTGTTCTTCTGTGGCAAGAGCGATTCTGGTCTGCTACTACTTGATATTTTACTTGATATCACTTTGGAAAGAGTTTCGCTTACCACCATTCCAGTAGCAACATGGAGAGATAGCAGGAGAGCAATGCACTTCGTCAAGAATAGTCTAAGCTGCATTGTCGATTATCATATAATCTGTAGGTACCTCTTCGGCATATATTCAGTTGGCTAGCAAGCAGCTTGGTCACCTCGAACTGAGAACATTTCCAGGAATAAAATTTCATGGTGGTTACTGCCGACATCATCGTTGCTGGAACAGCTTTCTCATTCTTAATGTTCATCTTTGTTTTGCGGTTTTGGGCGGTGGCTGAGTCAGAGGCACGTTTCCAAAAAAATAATAGAAGGCACGTTTACATCGTCGCATCGGTACCTAAGATACATACTTGCTCCTCCATCCTTTCTTGTTGGGGGGGGAGTGTTTAGTGAGATCCTCCTCCTCCCTCTCTCTTCTAAAAGTTCATTGCAAATCACACTTAAAGTATTTGGATCTATTTAATATATATTTACAAACATCTTTACAATGAAGATTGCTACAGTTACCTTGCAATCGTAACACGGCCGCTTGAGTTGCCACCGACCACAATGAGCTTCTCAGCGCTAGGATGAAAGCAACATCGGCTTGCAACTGCAGTAAGTGCACTACCCCTGATTTCACGCAGCAGGCGGCCATCCCCTCCAAACACTTCAATTGTTCGAGGCTTCTGCATACTCCCGCTCACGAATATTTCCTCGCCGGAGAATGTTGCTGGGTGCCATCTTGCCATGAGTGTGGACAACCATCTACCGGTTCGATTGTCATGCTTGATCCTCGTTTCAGGGGTCTTGATTAGCCCTTTCGCGAGATGTGCATCCTCCAAAATGTCAAGGTGATCCATCATCGTTGTAGTCAGCAAACGTTTGCCACTGGGAGAGAAGTACGCACTGTTAATGCTTTTACCTGCATTCTGCCATGCAAGAGGCTTTGATTTCTTTTTTGACGAGTCACTCATACTGCGTATATCCCAAAGCTGAACTACAGTGCTGAGCCCTGCAGTTGCCATTGTGTATCCATTCGGATGCAAAGACATGCTATTAATCTTTCTTTCACTCAGGGTTTGATCAAACGTCACCTTGCCCTTGGATCGTAAATCGACATGCATCACATTGCCCTCACTTGTTGATAGAAAGAAGCAGTCACTACCAAATCGATGATCAAGCTCCAAAGACTGCAGCCAAGATCTGTACCCTCCATCGCGATCGTAACCTAACTTATCCTTGTAAATATCATCATCAGAATATGTCGCAAATACTTCCTTGAATACTTGCTTTTCCACATCAAATGCTCGTACACTACCATCATAGGAAGCCGCAAGAAGTGTTGTGCCATTCTGATTCCATCTCATTGAAGACACAGCTCCATTGAATGGTTTGAACAAATGAACACCGTCCGAGGAAGACTCATCATCTTGCTTTGAATCAACACCATATTGATCTACGTTCCAAATACCAACATGCCCTTGCTTATCTCCGGCACATGCAATGACATAATTAGGATTCGGATGACATGCCACGCTGTAGATGCGTTCTGGAGTAACCTTGGCGACACATGTCTCAGATTCCAACGACAGAGCATCCAGATTACTTTGAAGAGTTTTCGACGTAATCGATTTTCCTGGAACGTTTCGAACTGAATTTGGACTTCCTTTCCTAGGAGATGTAGATGAATAAGTTTTTGTGATTTCGGGCAATGATTGTTTCATAAACTGTTCCGCCGCTTCAACTGAGCCCTCTTTACTCCATTTTGGGCCACATAGATCTACTGCGTCCGACACAGTTAGATCGCTGCCGTCATTGACGCGGTCATTGAAAAATTTGCTGTCTTCTTCACTTTCATCGGGAGTGTAGAGACCTCCGGCTACTACAACCTTTCCTCTTGCCAACTCTGACTCAACATACAAACCGGACGCAGCGACGCCCTGCAACCGGCTACTCTTGCGTCTCGGAAGTGGTTCTTGCTTTATTTTAGCTCTCTTAAGCCCCCTCGATGCAGCCTTGGCAGCCTTCTGCTCCAGAACTGCATTGTCAATGGCAGCCTTGGCTCCGAGCAACCCTGAGCTGGCTAATACATCTTGGTTACGTTTGCGTTTGGCATGGACCATCTCTTGATAGCTTGCATATGTTTTACCATTGAACTTGAATGTTTGTGGCTCATCGTCATCGTCACTGGCGTCGCCGCCGACGGTGGTACGGCTGCGTGTAGATCTCATCTCAGAGAGTTCTTGGTTGTTCGTCGTTGTGCAATGCTCTACCATACAACATCATGCATAACATATCATGGTGCATGTGAACTTCATGCTGAGCAGATGCTGAGTCACATGAAGTCATAAATTTCGTTGCGCGCCATTTTATGTTCATGTTGTCGGCTCGGGCGGCCCCATTCAAATTTTGTTGGATATCAGTTGCTGCCATTATGGTGACTACCTTACTAAGAGTGAGAAGCTTATTAACTACAGTCTAAAGTCACCCTACCAACAACGTCAGCTTGGTGTGCCTCTGCCAACAGAAAATGGGAGAGGCCATGTTGCAAACAGTCGACCGCTCAGCTCGTCTGTAAGCGTTTGAGTTGCCAAGCTCTCTACTCAATCTAGATATCCTCTCTCACCAGCTGTTGCAAAGTAAAGGAATACAATGACACTCATCTCTGACTACAGTCCAACATGTATGTAGCAGTCATTATTACTGATCATAAGTAATTAGTTGTCTATCTAAGAAGGATGATACATAATGTCATCAGTTTCCTAACTATTTCTGGTCTATTTCTTCTTGGGTAGCATTTTCTTCACCAAGCTGCAATTAGAGATACATTGAAATCAAAAAGTTAGAATAAAATTCGGATCACGAGAGAACACAAGATCAAATCAAGACATACCTTAGCTCAATCTCATCTTCCTTAGCTAATTCTGCAACTTCTTCGTACTCTTTCTCAACTGCTTCATACTTCTCCTCCTCCTACGTAGGTGAAAGAAAGAGAATGGCATTTCTGTTAGTTCAGCACAATCAAACCGTGACAAAAACACAAAAAATCGAAGCATAACCACACATCTGAACTCACTGCACGGGCAAGATCCTCTTTCCTTTTCACTATCTTCTTTTCTGTTTCCTCTTCTGCTAGATAAACATTCTCCATACGCTCAGCCTTCTTCTCTTTTCGAAGCGCTTGCTTTTCTTTTTTGAGCAATTCCTGCAGATACAATATTGAGATAAACATGAGTAAAGAGTAGATAGACACAAACTTTATAAGCTGCACTTCAATATAACTCACCTTAGCCTCTTTCTCCTTTGCTGCTCTCTCCTTCTTCGATGTAGCAAGAGCCGCTTCCTTCTCAATCTGTTTCTCCTTTGCATCCAATTCTGCAACAAGCTTTTTATCAGCCTCTGCTTCCAATTCAGCCTTCTTCTCTGCAGCTTCAATTCTTGCCTCTGTTTGCTCTGCCATCTTGGCCTCGTATTCAAAGAATATTTCACGAGACTTTTCAATTTTGGCCTTCTTTGCATCCCTTTTGGCTTCTGCCTCCACCTCACGAGTCTCCTTTTCAAGTGATTTGACGATAAGTTCGTCTACGTCGGATGATCCTGCTGAAATCGTTATTGAAGAAGACGTAGCAGTGCCAGTAGAGTAAGCGTTTGCATTGGGAATTGTAAACTCATTGGAAAATGGAGTAGAGACTGCCGAGAAGCTTAGTGTAAGTGCAACAAGTGCTGATCCTGCGATTTTACTGACTTCTTCTAGTGGATTTGTGTTGTCATCACTTGATGCGCGGAGTGTGGGGACCTCATTTGCAATGCGAGATTGCACATGAGATGCCGATATGCTTGCCGGGACAAAAGCACTGCAGTATGGTGCTGCTGAAGCAAGTAGCAATCCTAGACAGTTCAACTTCATCTTTTGATTGTATTCTTTATAATGTTTGCCGTTGATAAATGTTCAGCAATATTGCAATTCCCCAAATCAATACACGTATGCACAAACCGGCGAGGTCAGGAGGTCGAGGTGGCTACTTTTATGCAGCATTTGATCATGCTCTCGCGAATGAGTCACCGCCTCTAAAGTACTACGCTAATGTTATCTTTGTTGAATTTCAATTGAAAATAATATATATCATGTGTAAATTTACATATAAAGTGCATCATTTTAGATTCATAAACACTTATATATTTGCCTACAGCTATAATTTGATGGTTGCAATGAAATTCCGTCGCCGCCGAGGAACACCCGCTCCTCTTAATCGTAAATCCTACACTCAGCATTCGACAGCGTCCTTCAAACAGTTCATTACCAGACATTATTTATCATCATACTACAATAGTAGTTGCAGCAATGATGTTCACCAAGTCCTCCATCGTGGCAGTGCTGGCCATCGCCAGCAGCGGTGTCGTCCACTCCTTCTCTCCATCCGCTCCTCGGTCACTTGTCGTCAACCAGAAAAATGCTTGCATCGGCACCTCATCATCATCATGCGGTATCAAACCATCAAAAATGCCGCAGGATTCCTCCACTCAACTAAACCTATTTGACTTTCTAAGCAAAGAAGATCAAACAGAACTAGTCACCAATGGAGTCGACCTTGTCGAAGAAGTACCAGAAGCAACTGAAGTTGACGAGGCAAAGAAAGCCGAGATCATTGCGCTTGCCATATGGGGAGTAACACTCAGCGCATTCATCTTGATCAACAATTCGTATGGTCCCTGGCCACTCTTTATGAAGTCAATTCCAGAACGTACCTTCTTTCTAAGTCATATGATTGGTGGTATGCTCTTTGGTGGTGGAATCATCTTGACCACTTGTATTGAACGACTTGTGGCGAAAAGCAACAATCCTGACGTATTGCAATTTTGGTTTAAACGAGTTCCGGAATTAGATGGATTGATTGTTGTTCCTGCGTTGACAATTTCAATGGTTTCTGGTACTGGATTATCCATTGTTAGATATGGAGGATTGAACATTGCACCGCCACATGTGTCTGCCATTTTCTGGACTTTGATTGCATTCTTGTCTTGGTGGGCGGCTACAGATTTGACTACGCAGACTACGGCTCTCAAGGCTGTGGACCAAATGTATGAGTCATATCAGAATGGAGAGGAAGGGTTGGAAACACCTAAAGTGGTTGTTGATAGACATGTGAGCAACGTGGTCTCTTGCTTCTTTGTGTTGACTCTTTATTCCTTCATGGTGTTGAAGCCTGGTACCCTCTTCCCCTTCCCATGGTCTCCATGGACATAGATTGTCTGTGACCAAGTGCTGCAGGCTTTCCACGGTAGGTGGGGTATTTAACTTGCACAAATAATGAATATTGTAGGTTCAATCTTTGACTATAATAGAGTGTAGAACTGAATACATCATTGTGGTCTGTCTAATGATTTTAGTATCGTAACATGAGTATCACTGCGATAGTGCGGACCCACGTTCTTACTTACCAACCTCTCTCTCTATTTAGCAAGCACACCCTACCAATTCAAGCAAGTAGCAAATACTACTTCCTTATGTAACACCCCGGTACAATACTGTTGGTTATCTTGATGACGAGGAACAACTGAAGTGCTGACGAGACAGTTCACAACTATCCAACAGCTGCTCACAAGGAACAAGAGAAGGTCCAGTCAGTACTTATGTAGCGGTTGTACTGGTAAGTATGACATGAGTACGTCAGCGCGGCCGAGAGTGCTTTCTCGTGATGATACGGAGGAAAGATCAACTTCCTCCGTCATCCATGATTTGACTTTGTTGGCAAAGGTGCTCGCTGGGCTAGCTGGAGCGTGTTCCTTTGATACACAGCTCAGCTCACATTTCACGAATACATTAAGAGGAATACCCTACCATGAAGTACTGCTTGCTTGCTTTGGTGTCTTTAGCACCAACTCTATCGTGGTCGTTTGCTCCGTCCAGCCCAACTCTTGTCAGGAGAACAGAAACGTCACTCAGCGCCCAAAAGTGGGATCTATTTGAAGATCGCACTGTATCAAAAAATGTCAACACTGATATCTTTGAGCGTGTAGGCAAGATTGCTGCCTCGTCCCTACTTGCTGTGACGTTGAGTTTCTCAGCCTTCACAGCTCCCTTCCCCAACGGTGAAGTGATATCAACTGTTCCATCGGCACAAGCAGCCGATGGTGCTGCAATCGGCCTATGCCTCCTTAAGAAGTGCCGTCTTCCTCTAGCCAAGTGTATCACGAACCCCAACTGTCTTGCGAATGTAATTTGTATCAATACATGTAACGGGAAGGAAGATGAGGAAGGATGCCAGGTGGAGTGTGGTAATACTTTCGAAAACGACGTCGTGGGTGAATTCAACAAGTGTGCCGTGTCCGACATGTCATGTGTGCCACAAAAGCAGGATGATGGTAGCTATCCCGTCCCAGCCAACGATGTGTTGGTACAAAAGTTCGATACCAAGTTATGGAATGGACGTTGGTATATCACTGCTGGTCAGAATAAGCTATTTGATATCTTTGACTGTCAAGTGCACTTCTTTACCGAGACCGAGCCAGGCAAGTTCTTTGGAAAGTTAAATTGGCGTATTGAGGAACCTGATGGAGAGTTCTTCACTCGTGATGCCATTCAAGAGTTTTACCAAGATCCTAAGCAGCCTGCTCATTTGATCAACCATGACAATGATTACTTGCACTACCAAGATGATTGGTACATTATCGATTATGCAGAAGATGATAACAAGGAAGGTGTTCCACCATTCGCATTTGTGTACTACCGTGGTGAAAATGATGCTTGGGTAGGTTATGGTGGAGTCGTTGTTTACACGCGTGATTCCAAGCTGCCAGAATCTCTCCTTCCTCGTTTGCGTGAGGCAGCCAAGAAGGTCAACTTCGACTTCGACAAGGACTTCGAACTCACCGATAACACATGTAAGACTATGGAGAAGGGCGAGGAGATCGTTCTAAGGGAGAAGTTTGCTGGTAAGATGGCAATTCAAACCGAGAAGCAATTGCAACAACAGGCTGTTTTGGCTAGAACTGCTGCTTCAAATGCTGTGAGCACTGAGATTAACGTAGCAGAGAAGGCTATTGTAGACTTTGAGAAAGAGATCGCAAAGGATGTCCTCAGTGTCGAAAAAGAGATTGTAAAAGATGTCGTCAATTTAGAAAAGGAGGTCGTCAAAGATGTGGTCAACATTGAAAAGGAGGTCGTCAAAGATGTCGTCAAGATTGAAAAGGCCATTGAAGCAGAAGAGAAAGAAATCGTCGATGACATTGTCAAGGAGGAGCAAACACTATTGAAGCTGTTCAAAAGATAGGCACTCCTATGAGGATGGATGTCTAGTTTTAGTTGCAGGGCCGTGGTAACAATAAATGTTGCTTTAATTTACGAATCTATCAAAATGTGAATCGGGTTTTCATGTGAATACAAAACAATAACATTCCGCTGACATCGCAGCATGTTAGACCTCCACGTTCGTCACCTCGGCCGTGGCACTTGCTGGTGTTGTTGATGTCTCCATATTTCCTTGTGGCATATTGGCTGGTACTATTCCACTGTTTCCCGTTGCATTTCCTCCGCCTGTGTCTGCTTTCATGACATTCCCAGTCCCACCTTGAGCTGTACTCATCATCATTTGGTTTGGAATTTGATTCGGCATTTGGTTTGGTTGCTCTTCATTGTTGGAAGTAGAAGACATCATGCCGGCATTGGGATAATTAGCCATATCATTTCCTCCAAAACTATTACCCATCATGTTGTTCATCATCATTCCACTATGCATGACACCATTCATCATCATGCCAGGATGAAATTGCATATTAGCACCGTATGCAGGAAAGTTGGAATGATTGTACATGGTATTCTCATACTTCGGCTTTTTTGCTGACGATTCGGTACCCTTCGCACCATCTGTCTCGCCGCCACCACCATCCTTGCCTTTGTCATCATTCTTGCCTCGTTTGGGCAACTGCGAAGGCCTGGGTAGTTGAGGAAACCCATCCATACCAATCGCCGCCGCAGGCCAAGCTTGATGTGGCATCTGTGGAAGTATACCACCGGCTACTTGTCGCATACTACTGATAGTACCTTTCACATCACTTTCATCTGGCAGTTCTCGTTTTTTGCCCGCATCATTAGGGCTCGAAAGAAATCCTGGAGCAACAGGCAACTGCCCATTAGGGAGTATAGCACTACCATCGCTCTCCTCCTTTAACCGATAACGCATCAACTGTACCAACTCTGGCTGATTTCGAACAAAATTCTTGTTATAATATGCTCCCAACTCAGGACCTCTCGAGACACGCACAAAGGACCAACGTTTGAGCCTTCGCGTAAAACTTGTAAACTTTGTTCCGTCAAAGTACTCAGGGAGGATCCGTTTCGCAAAGAGTTGTTTGTTGTGAATTTGGAATCCTTGGCCGTGTGAAAGCCAGGAGATAATGTCTTGGTTGTTAGTGTTCGATACAATCTCATATAGAATTTCAGGAAAGCTTTTGCCTCCATTTGCACTGGGATTGGATGGGCCTGGGAGGTTTAGAGGAGGATACTGGGCGGGCATTTCCATCATATTTGGAGGAGGGTACATGGTACGATTGCCGCCGTACCCACCGTTGCCTGTAGCTTCCATATTGACAAAGTTTGCTGGTTGCATAGGAAATGAATTATTCATCGCCATGGGGTTGACTGAAGGCAGGTCTGGAGGAGCGTTTTGGTTTTGTGCACCATCGGTAGAAACCTCCGCTGGTTTCTTGACGACCCCCTGGTCTTCCTCTTCTGTACCTTTTTTTGCACCATCGGCACCAGTAGCCTCCACCGCTGGTTTCTTCACCTCCTCCTCCTCCTCCTTTTCTTTACCATCGGCCGAAGCCTTATCATCCTTGGGAGACATTATCAAACTAATCAGGCCCATCGCCGCAGACGCAAGTTTTTTGCGGCCGCTCGCAGGCTTTTGACCCTTTTGAGAAGGGGCGGATTCTTCCTTCTCTGCTTCTTTCTTTTCAGGGACGGGCGCGGCATCGGCGACCGGCGGAGGGTTGGATTTTTCACCACTGGCGATGTCACCGGTCTCGGACGGGCTCATATTGGTAAAGTTCTGTACTGATGGTGTCGATGAAGTGGGTGAAGTGATGTTATGGTCGATAAGTTGTTGTATTGTCGGTGGATTTTTATTTTTGTGTTCGTGTGATTGATTTCAACGTAAAAAAAAGACAAGAGACTTGAGCGCCGTTGGTCGCAGTCACAGACGACTTGAGTGCTGCGCGCGTGATATGTAAGATAGAGAGAACATCTGTGTGAGTGGATGAGGACACGTGTAAAGAGTACTTATATCTTCGTCCTCTGAAGCAAAGGTCCAAAGGTCGTTACTCAAACGAATGATGTTGGATGTTGAAGACTGAAGGTCCACTCATCCTTGAGTAGATACAATACATGCTTATAATAATAATATATGATGTGTTTTTCATTTGTTGTTATATCTTTAGATTAATATCAATCCCGTTACAAGTCAGAACATTTAAATCCCCAGTTAATAATGAATGCTACAAAAGTCCCCAGTGCCCCAACCACGCGATTTAGTCCATCTTCGCTCCCAACTTGTTTTTGTTCCTCTTCTTCAAAGATTCATGGGTCCAATGCATGAACCTTGCCTTCATGAGAACACACCAACTAATTATCGACATTCCTGTTACCTTACGAAAGCCCAACGAGATCATGGAGAATAAGATGAAGACTGTGAGCACCAATGGTCCAATGAAGGAGGAATAAGCCTGCCAGGTCACGGCACGGGCTGAGTTTGTCTTTGGAAATGGGATGCCGTGAGTAGATGGACAATTTGCTTCGGGAATCTCGAGGAATTTGCACAAGGGTTCCCATCCTTGTCTCACATTGTATTCTAGAAGTTGTGAAGATGGGATGCTATTGCGAACTTTTTCATTGTGTGCTTCATACGATGAAATGGACTTCGCCTTGTTTTGGGCCGGGAGAGGGAATGGTGCATTGAGGTACTTCTTGTCCGAGTTTACTATCGAGAACAACCACCTGAGGAATGAAAAGATGGAACAATGATTAGTGAGAGATGAAACACAACTGGTAGAGAGAGAGAGAGAGAGCAATTCTTAGTGACTGAGATAATACTCACCTCATGTAATAATTCAACCTATTCACATCAGAAAAGAATCTTCCATATTGCGCAGGTTGTGTAATGCTCTTGGTCATCACATCCCAACTACGGAACCACACCTCGGAATTTTCCCTCACTGTCAAGATGAACTTGCAGTCTGGGTATAACTCATGGATCTGCTTATAATAAAGAGCAAATGGCAAATCCATCGTGGCAGTGAAGCCCCCATTAACCAACAAATCAAAGTCGGGTGTGTACATGTCTGGAGTAATCACTTCATCTTGCTGAATGGACTTATAGAAAATATTATCCACGAAATGAGCGAATATCTTTTCGTTTTCATAGAGATGCTGGGTGTGCAACGTTGGGAAACCAAGTTCATCGAGCGCAAGCGCCAGAGAGTAGGTGCCTGTGCGTCCATATCCTACACCAATAACTTTGAGATCGCCCGGAGCGAGCTTTCCATTATCGATCGATGAGCTGTTCTCTGAATCTGCTGATGAAGATGATACCATCCCAGTCAATGAAGTGACGGCCTTCACGGCAAACGTTTTAGAATGCCCGATGCCCACGGCGACTCCTGAGAAAATGTCGACGAAGAACTCGGACCATGAACCTCCACTGTTTTGGTTGAGGTAGATGGTCGACATCTTTGTTTTTGGCCGTTGCTGCTGCTGCTGCTGCTGCTGCTGCTGATCACTCATCTTTTAAAGTTAAAGTATCTTCGAAGAGGATTATAATAATGAATTCGTTCGATAATGCTTCAGCAAAGAATATGAAAATTCATACATATCGAAATGCTCTGGTTATGGTTATGGGAACGGTGAATAACCTGGCTTCATTCAGCGCTGCTCCGGAATTCCACAGGAAAAGTGCACGCAAGTGTCAGAGACCTTGCCGTTCGGGGGCAGGGTTTCCAAGGCCTCGATAGGGGGATAGGGGGCAGGCCCTTGTTAGAATTGCTCTTCTGCTTTTCATGGTTGCTAGATTGGTCACAAGATACCTAGGTCTGTGGGTTAAAAGAGGGGGGAAATAATGGCCTTATCGTCGACGGCCCCCCTAAATTTATTTTAGGCCTATGTTGAACCTGCAATTTTTCACTTTCTCGTGTTCCGCCCTCTTACCGTTCTCATGGGAAAGGGAACCCCTTCGCGCGATCGGTCGGGCGCTTTTATTTGCCGCACGGCATCACCATCTCTTTGCTTTTTTCTGCTCCAAGCTCCAACCTCCAACATCGGCCGCAGTCGAACTACGAATTTCATTGCGTTGCCAGTTGCCAGTCTATTTTTGCCCATTGCCATTGCTCTCTGCCTGCCACAATAGAGTGGAAATAAGTAGTAGTAAACAGTAAACTATATTGAGCGCTCAAGCCAAGGACCAGGGTCTCTGAGCTCAACCAGGCATATAACCTCGCAGCGGCTGATAGAGCAACTGGGGCGAGTGCGGTGTGCACATCTTCACGATGCGAAATAATCTAGGTGCGGCAAAGCGCCTTCGAAAAGAGCTACAAAGTCTCGAAAAGGCAGCAAAAAATGGAGACAGCGACAGTGACATCTTTCTCCGTCCCACATCCCCCTCCTCGCTCCTGCATTGGACCGCTCTAATCAAAGGACCAATTGATACCCCGTATGAAGGAGGCGTATTCAAATTATCAATTCGATGTGGTTCCGATTATCCTTTGTCCCCGCCAACAATCACATTTGATACGAAAGTCTTTCATCCAAATGTTCATTTTAGCAAAGGAGATGTGTGTTTGGATATTCTGAAGAAGGAGTGGAGTCCAGCTTGGGGATTGCAGGCTGCATGTAGGGCGGTGCTTGCATTATTATCAGATCCTGATGCCGAGTCCCCATTAAACTGTGATGTAAGTGCTGATGATGTCTCGTAAGAAGAACATGTTATATTCCATTATTCTTTGACATTTCGCTAACATCTATACTTGCTAATATTTTATTCAGGCTGGGAATATGGTTAGGGGCGGAGATAAGATGGCTTATTGGACCACAGCAGAAATGTACACATACGAAAATGCCATGTTGTTAGGATGGCCTGAAGATGATGGAATAACAACATAGAAGTTTGCCATTAAAGGCGTGAATGTGCTTGTAAGCAGTTCAATATCTATTGTAATAATAATATTCTCAAGTACAATAGTGCATTTCTCTTGAGAGTCTCCTTAGCTTTCTTGTTGTAACAATCTCACTTGTCTAAATAAATACAAAGTTAATCTACATTGACCGACAGAGGATAGTTGGTTCAGCGTACATGACTGAATCAAAATAACCGTGCACAATCCAATCTCCAAGGAAGAGGTGTGCAACAGGAAGAGCCGTGCACAGAACTAAGGCTGTAATCAATGGCTTGGGAAGCTTCGAAACGATATGTTGAACAATCTCTAACGATCCAATCGTATGCTCTACAAAGAGAAGGAATGCATTATACCCAAAGAATAGCATGTACTTCCACCTGAACTCAATACCAGTCCCAGAAAATATCACCAGATTGACATATTCGTGTATTACGCCGCTCATCACAAACGCTGCAAGAATGCCCATCAAATTAGAATTTGTCAAGTATCTTGCAGGCTTGTACGCCCCATTCTTTAGCCCATGATGCACAGCCATATTCCACCGCCTGCCCCAGAACTCGGATGGAGATTGAGACTTGGTCATTGGACTCAGAACGACGTCTTTCGTTTCATATCCGAACGCAAGACTATACAAAAATGACACCCCAACTGTACTTTGTTTCAGTCCTAGGCTTAATATCAATGCAACGAGGTAATTGTTTATTAAATGCTTCCAAGATATCAATTCAGAGAGCGAGTGGTCAAATGAGTTAACATCCGATTGAACTTCAAATAACTCCCAATCATAATGCCACAAGAGAGACATTAATAATCCAGTGTAGATGAAATAAGTTCCGGATATTTGCAACTGTTCTTGAAAGTACTGCAAAGAGACACGTGTTGGCTCTTGCTTGTCTTCATCAAATTTGACAATGAATGGACAAGAAAAGTAGGCAAAGTAATTTGTAAAGTTTTTCGAAGAAATATCCGGCGCAAATCCAAAGTAGGATTCCAATATTCGCAAGCCTCCTAACAGCGGAAACGTCATTAGAACCATTCGCAGCCCAATGTGATGTATGTCGAATAAACGTATGATGTAGATTGGTTCGTAGCATGCTGTCGGTAGAGCAATGAGAAAGGTAAAAGCTGTGCTTGTGAATACCCTCTTCTCCTTCTTTGTAGGCTTGACGTTTAGTTTGTAGAGAGGAAACGCCAGTAATGCACTCAGCAGTGTTTGGAGCGCTACCAGCAGAGGCAATTGATTGAAGAAATGAATACTTGGATACGTAACTGCACAACGTGTCGTCTCTCCTATTGTAAACTCGAATAGTGTATCATTGAGTAGATCGTAGTCGATCTTTTCACCGAACAGTTTATCAACGATGCCCCTATCCATTCTCTGGTATTCTGTCTTTAAGTAAATGATAATGATGCTTGCCAGTTGCAAGTAAGCAACAATACCAGCAGCCTACGCTTCCCAGTATCCGCAGAGCGAAGAGCAACCCCTACTAAACTCTAGAAGACTCTATGTTGTAGACGAGACAATACTTGCTCTATGTTGTCAGAGCTGGACAATACAAATGAACAACTTTTAATACTGGGTCGACAACCAACAACAACTTACCGCGAAGAGTGTGAATGGTGAATAACGCGAACAGCTAACACACGCATCACACGACATTATGACCGGCGCACGCGAAACACACACAGGCACCAATGAGCCTCAATGAGCCCTTCCACACACAACGCACAACCCGCCCGCGCGCGCCGCATCTCATTATTTTATTTTATGCCCTTTGAAGATTGTCAATGTCAATGACCAAAACATAAAAGTTGAGTAACTACGCCACTCCATAATGGAAAACGAAGAAAAGGTAGCAGCAGTGACCAAGCAACAACCTCCCGCAGACTCCACCAACGCCAAAATGTCTGAAACCAAATCCACCAAAAGCGAAAAGATGTTTCGTCTCTTCCTCCTCTTCATGATGACCGCTCAAAACTCCACTGTCGTCCTAGTCTCACGCTACACCCGTGCCGGTGTCACCCCCGAAGATTCCTACGTTATCAACGACCTCATTATGATTCAAGAACTTGGCAAACTTATTCTCGCCTCGGCTTTAGAATACAACGCCACCAATGGCCATCTTGTCAAATCAATGAAGGAAAATATATTTGATCGGCCCAAGGACTTTTTCCGCATTCTCATCCCATCATTGTTGTATTTGGTTCAGAATTCTCTGTTGTATGTGGCGATTAGTAATTTGACCGCGCCCATGTTTCAGGTGACCTATCAGTGCAAATTGCTCACTACCGCGGTGGTGAGTGTTATTATGCTGCAGAGGAAATATTCGCTGAAGCAATGGATTTGTCTTACGGCGCTTGGGATAGGTGTGGCTATTGTTGTATTGGGAGCGCAGTCGGATAGTAAAAAGGATGAGAGCAATGCAGGCGGAGAGGGAGAGGGAGAGGGAGAGGATGCCAATGTTCAAAATTTATTTGTCGGGTTGATGTCTGTGACGGTCGCTTGCCTCTGTAGTGCATTTGCCGGCGTGTACTTTGAATTTGTCCTCAAGCGCCCCACGAATGATGGGGGGGAGGCAAGGGCCCCGGTATCCATGTGGATGAGAAATATTCAAATGGCATTTTTCTCCATTTGCATAGCGTATATTAACATGGTGCGGGATGGTGACCGTGGAGTGACTGGGATGACGGATGAGAACAATGATCCCATCACCAAGCCTTTCTTGCATGGATTTACTGGGTGGGTGTATGTGGTGGTGATGCTTCAAGCGGGGGGAGGTTTGCTTGTGGCAGCGGTCATAAAGTATGCGGATAATGTGTTGAAGGGAATGGCCACGGGTGTTTCAGTTGTGACGGCGACCTTGTAAGTCACTCTCTTATCTTTCTCAAGTCTTTGATGTTATATTTCTTGTTCTTTCGTCGCTCTCATACTCACATGAATCTTCATTCCAGTTTCTCAACGTTTTTGTTTGGAACAACGCTGTCAATGCAATTTGCCATGGGGGCATTAATCATTCTCGTGAGTGTCTATTTCTTCTCGAATGATATTCCTGCCATGTGTAGGGGAAAGGTAAAACAGGATGAGATCGAGATGAATCCTATGTTGCCAAAGTAAATGCATTTAAAAGTCAGAAATAAGAACATTTTTATTATACTCTCTATCTAGCTATTTTTTCTCTCTCTGTCTAGCTCAGACTTGTAGGCAGTTCTCTGGTTGTTTCAACAGCTGCGAGCTATGACTGCCAATAAGTGCCTTTCGTTTCTACATTCAAACACATTCTTGGGCTCTGTCTTCTTGTGGCCTCTATAGCACTCTACTCTCACCTTTCAAGGTAGGGAGCTTGGTGCCCTTGCGTGCATTCATTCTATCTTACCATCATCCAGTTGCTAGGGTTTCAACTCCCAAGAGTTCTTTCCAGCATTATCCAAGAACTTTTCTGGAACATCACAAGGCTCCTCTTCTTCCGAGAGAACACATTCCTCACAAAACTTCATAACTTCTTTTGCTGACAAATCGAACATGTCCTCCCACACCTGACAGTTACCAGTAGATACACACCTATCAGCGCAGTACCTCATTGGATCATCTCTCGCCATGCGTCGATCCTTGCGCATCTGAATCTTCTTGGAGGCATCTGAAGTCGGTTGGAACTCGTTGACAGAGTTGAAATCAAAGCCTTGAGGAAAGGATGGTTCCATTTCTTTCCATTTCTTTTGTTTCTCAGCTTCTTTTTGACGCCAGAGACCAATGTTTTGGAGTCTCTCGACTTCGTTGTCAATCCTGAAATGAAATGCATTGTTTAAGAAAAGATTGTGAGCACTAAAGCCTGAATTGCACTAAATCTTGCTGGCATCAACCAATTGACAACTAGCACAGAGACACATATACATCAAGCATGATACAGATCAAGATTTATGCATTCATTTCAACTTACATGTCAGCAATATGATTCTCAAGGTGAAGCTCGGAGGAGATGCGGGAGGTGGTAGCTGGAGGTGCAAATGCAGAAGCTGTCGCCACAACGGCGGCAAGTAGGATGGCCCAGCGGTACATGGTGATGGTTGTTTTCTTCGATTGCAGTTATTTATGCCACTTCTTCTGATGTCAATGCTGCCTGCTGTTTGGGAACCCATTCAATCATTCCTCATCTGATTTGAGAGAAAAGCCAGCTGCTGCATCTGCAGCTGGCGCCGATCGGTACTTAGGTCCCAATAGCATCCTCTCTCTCTCTTTCCTTTCTTCTCTATCGAATCTTCTGATCTGACGTGACAAGTGCAAGTGACTCACACTCACACTTTTTCCAGCGAAAGCAAAATCAGGGGGATCCTATGAAAACTGTAGGATCCCCCTGGGAGAAGAGGGAAAACAGGTAACAAGCGACGCCAGGATCAGACCAATAAGACGTGACTCCCAAATCTTGGAGTAAGAGTAAGCTACTTCTAACTTCTACCAAGCTAGCAAGATAGCACAAAAATCACCAAAGACCCTTCTTTCACTTTCAACATTCAACTCTTACAAAGGCCCAGCCTCGTGAAAAAGAGTAATATGTAATAGTAATTACATTACACTAAGAACTACACAACACCCCAATATCTACCCAAGGATTATCCCCTTCCTCCTTCTGATGCTTTTCATACTGTTGCATCAACTTTTCAATTGCAGATACATTGACACCACGGCGATTCTTCTTCTCCTGCCAGTCCTGTGGATGCATCCTCTGCAGCATCTCATTCACGAAGGCATCAACTAGACTAGGAACGAAAACCTGGGCCTCGTTCGAAAAATCCGTAAGCGCAGCATTAGTAGCAGGGTATCTCGACGCTTGAAAATACATCTTCTGACCATCTGTTGCTCTGTTACGAAGAGCACCGTATACCCTCTTGCACTTGGCCCTCAATTTGCTGTTAATATTTCCAAGCCATAGCTTTTTCTTGCTAGTGGAGTCAGCATCTTGCAAACTCAAGATACACTTGGATAAGAAAAATCCGCATGTCCAATCCCCACAACCACTAAAGTCGACATATTCTGAAGCTAGAATACCGCCCATAAGCGCATCATTGATTGACGTTGGAGGAGCAGCAGCTTCTGATTGTTCCGCAATGGCAGTAGAAGAAATCGATGGTGATAAGGAGGGGCTTTCTATTCGACTCCGTTTCTTGTTGTGTACACGAGGGGAGTCGTTCATGCAGAGCTGATGCAACATTGACTTGACATCTGACAATTCACCCTTGATGAATTCCAATTCAGTTCCCAACTTCTTGTTCATGTCCAAGTTCTGTACGAGAATCCCTTGCATCGTCTCGATAATTCTGCCCTGACGTTCCATTTCCGTCAAGTCGACATCTCCTAGATTCTTTGCATTAGCTGCTATGAATCTTGTCCTCACTGCTGCGGCCCATTCCGACAGAGTTTTCACGCACAATTCTGGAGAATCGGAAATGCGAAAAGTCGTTGCAGCTTGGTGCATGGCTTTGATGATTAATGAGCCAGGCCCAAGGTCTTTCTTCACGTCTTCGTAGTACATGAGAAGAGATGCCACCATTGCATCACGAAACCCTTTCAATTCCTCACTCAAAAGAGGCAACTCGGTAGACGCGAAGAGCCTTGCACAAAA
>JALLBC010000011.1:0-35125 GCA_036939775.1 Skeletonema grethae | reverse complement strand
CTCAACAACTCTCACCAAGGCAAATGGCAAAGACGCAACTCGGGGAGGCCAGCTATCATCAACGACTACATATATATTTGCAGAAGACAACGTCAAGACCGATGATTCTTTCAGTATTTAGCTTCACCTTGGCTATCATCCTTTCCTTTGGTGCAAATGCATTTTCCATTCCATCAGCACCACGTGGCTTGATGGCGAGAGGAGTGTCGATTCAGAAAGGTAATGATCATGACAATGGAGTACAAAATGCTCATACTGAAGTTCTTCACGACTCTGGTGATAAAAGCCGCCGTAAAATTTTGATAAACGCCGCTGCGGCTGTCATCGCCGCTTCAACCTCTTCCCCAGCGCTAGCCGATGAGATTACCAAAGATAACAACAAATCAGGAGTAGTATCAACTGGAAAACTAGCGTCCCTTCTAAAATCAATACCAACGTTTGCAATTGTAGATGAACGTGGCGTGCCATATTTCGTAGTTGGAGAAGATGCCAAATTGACATCGTACTTTTTCCTCTCGTATACGGAAGCTAAGCGTATTTTGGATGTTGCCATCTCATCTTCAGATCAAGCAATCAAGGAAACAAAGAAAGAGATCAAGCAGAAGAAGGGAGTTCTGACAAAAGAAGATGAGGCAGAGATTGGAATAAACCCTTGGAAACAGGCACGTATCACGTCAGTTCCCTTGGATCTTGCTGTTTCGCTTTGCTCGAAAGGAAAGCTGGCTGGTGCCTACTTCAGGCTTGCTCCATCGGAATCTGATATTGAGGATGCTTTGCAAATCGATGGAAGTGACGATTTGCCTGAGGGAAAAGTGCCACTGTTTTATGTAGAAGACTTCTCCATTGCAGATCAGGAACCGCTATACTTTCAGAAAGAACAATTGATTACTGATTGGAAACGTGAGCAGAAGAGCGGTGATAAAAATGCTGAGCCTGTTGTCAAAGTTAGTGAGTTGTTTGCAACAATAACAGAGATGGTAAGACCTGATGGGACAGATGAAGAGCTGAAGTCAATTGTCTTTGTGGCTCCAATGGACAGTGATAAGAGGGCAAAGCAGTGCTTGAAGGGTGAGAAAGAACCTTTCCGGCTTGGGGAGAGAAACATAGTGCTGTAGTAGAATAATGAGAGAATAATTTGCTACTTGCTTACTACTTCTGGTAAGCATTATGTAGTCCTGCCTGCTGGTATTTATTGTGTGTCAAATCTCTCAGTCCTTGCCAAGACGTGCTGTGGTTCGGTCGCGATGCTTGAGGCTCTAGAGAAGTTCTAGCAGGAGAGAGAGAGAGGTTAAGCTAGCATCACGGGTTGTAGAACAACACGTGTCAGTTTTTTAGCAGTGACATTAATAAGTTACATGAACATTTTTTCTAGTGATAGTGTATAAGAACACACCCAAAAAATAATTCTTTCTCACGAAGATTCCATAAAACTCAAAGAGATCCCTCCAGAGTAAGACCAAGGCACTATACGGCTCTGGAAACGACACTTCTTGGCGAAATGGATCTTGTTCCATGGCCAGGAAATTGTTCTTCATAATAAGTCCAGACATGTTTGAAAGCACCCTTAATTTCATCTTCCGAATATCCAGTGAGGAGCTGTAACTCTGGTCTCCACTGAGGTGTGATCTGAAGAGATACACGAGAGGCCAGAATGATGGCTGCAGCCAAGTGAGTTGGCAAGTACTGCTGGAAGGAGTACTCTTGAAGAGTCAAGTTACAGAAGAACTCGGCATACTTCTTCACGTACTTGGGGATTTTATCAATGAGAGCACGACCTTGCCATGTGTCATCCTCAAACGTTGCTCCTTTGGAGAGAAAGTATCCGACGACATGAATTGGAGGTACAGCGCGAAGCTTCCAGTTCAAGTATTTCAGTACCTCAACCTCTCCGTCACGGAAACTAAGAGAGTTGTGACCAACATTGCTAAGCTTGGTCAACTTCAGCAAATCCGGAATGGCAGGACAGTGCTCCTCTGCCTCTTCATATTTGGCAGCAACGCTAAGGCATGCCGTCGCAAGGAGCTGCCAGTGACTTCTTGGGATATCTCTCGATCGGAAGATTTTGTCTAAAAATAATATACTAACATGAACAGTTGATGTGTGAAGATGAAATTGTTCTCCAACGTCGCTCATCCAATCGACGAGGTAACGGCGATATGGAATGTAGGACGCCTGTGGTGAGTATGTCGATGGAGAGACATACTCTAGTTGACGTTCGCACATGTCAACAAACAGATCTTCGGTGCACATCCCGAGTGTTGTATCGATGTCCTCCTGATGGATCAAAAAATAGAGGTGTTTTGATGAGAAGGAGATAAAAATGCCGTTGAGACACCACATCACATGCTGATTGACTTACTCTGATTCCATACGGAAGACTTAGGTCCGATGAAATACTCATCGAGACTTCTATTGGCTGGGAGCATTGATCTCTTTCTTCCCATGTCTTTGGTATCCATTGATGATTAGTTGAAGATTGACAAAAGGCGAACATGTGTTATGAGAAAAACGGCCGTTTAAGTTGAAACTGCAGCACATGATGTGATCGGGCCTGGGTCAAGCCACTCTAGAGAGGAGACTTCAGCCGACTCGTTTCATTCAACTCACCTTTATTGGCTTGAACATGAAACTGTTATCTCTTGACTGAAGAGCGTTGTTGGCGACGGACATATTTACGTGCAATGGTATTATTTGAAAGTGACGGCGGCGTCGGTAGCAGAGACTCTGAAACTGTTACGGATCGAAATCAACCGATGCTGCTGGATAAATCAAATGGCTCCTCCTTCTTCCTTTATGTTACCTTAGATGATAACTCCACGACGACTTCCCCAACAACAACTCTTCATAGGCTCATGATACAGCTGTGTCGAAAGCAATTGATTTATGGTGCTCTGTGCTTTCCGGTCCCCGGCAGGAGCGAGGCGACCCAAACACGAAGCGGCCGCGGGCTGAAGGTCCGTTGGCCAAAAAAAGAGTCGTTTCTCATGTTTGTACTGTTCCTACCCGTAGAAAGTTTGAAATTGAAAGTCGAGTCAAAGAAAGAGGCGGAGATCAGTTTATTTGAAAGTTGGAACAAGAAATGAGAAGGAAGAAACGATGCCCTTTTTTCGCCTTTTTTGTGCGGTTTGAATAACATGCCTCCAACACGCAGGTAAGAGTACGTAGTACCTTTGGAGTACAAGTATGTAATGGCGTTACATGAGAAAGCGGAAACGGAGTGCCAAAAGACTCAGAAGGAGATACTTATGTGTAACAAAAATTTTAAAGTATATGTCAGGTGGGCCCTCAAGGAGATACTTAGTACTTATTGTAATATTGTATACTGTACAGAAGAGTTCAAAGAATAAGATACCATCAATCACAAGTGTAGTCTTTCTCTCTCTAATATATACTACTTATAATACTTCTTCCAGTGTTAGTTGGGGTCAGCTTAGTGGTTGTCATCATTCAAATGAAGAGAAGGCAACATACTCCACTAATGTACTGTGGCAGAATGACAAAATGCTAAATTGATATGGTACTTCTACACACTCCACAGCAAACGAAGGGTATTGCGTTACATTTTAATCAGCTTCTTTTTCTTCTTTTTGAAGACTCTAGAGACATCTACTCCTCAAAGTCAACATATTCTCTTCTTGGACTTGGAAGGCAAAACATGAGAACCTGATCGCATAGCCCGAAAATGTATGTACGGCTGATTTATGTTACGTATCTCTCTATCTTTCTATCTAACATCAAATTTCGTGTATATAAATAGTCTTCTGTCTGTTCCTCTTGGTTTTATGTTCATCGAATGTACATAAAAGTCGTATCCATTCTTAATTGTTCAATTCACCTTGTCGTGCCTATCATCGTCATTATTCGCATGAGCCGCTTCCAGTGGCCCATTATAGTTGGTGGTTACAGCCTCGTAGCTGCTCTGAGAGGTCCAGTGGGGGCTGGCCGCTCGCACCTCAGTTCACCTTGTCGTATCTATCATCGTCATTATTCGCATGAGCCGCTTCCAGTGGCCCATTATAGTTGGTGGCGATACTATACAAGCTCATTAGCACTGCCCAGACGGATAGCGCTGTTAGAAGCGATGCTACAGCCTCGTAGCTGCTCTGAGAGGTCCAGTGGGGGCTGGCCGCTCGCACCTCAATTCTCAATTTTTGCATGAGCTTTTTCCATTGGCCTATAATAGTTGGTGGCGATACTATACACGCTCTTTTGAACCCCTTCGGCGGTTTGCCCAGGTAGAATGTGTTGTACTCTTTTTTATATTCTTTAACTTATTGTGATTGAATGTATAGTTCATGCAGCATCATGAATCAGCTTTACATGCTTGTTTTATGGTTTTACTTTTGCACACTAGCTGTTTGGTCGAATCAGTTGTTTGCTCATGATTGTATCCGTTTCCTACCTTCTTGATGCACTGTTTATTCCTGATCATTTTGTTATTGTCGGTAAGTGGCATATCCCATATCTCTTCGGATGTTACAGGAGAATTCGATCTCAATTTGAACCTTTTATATTTCTGACGAGAGCTCATATTTTCTTTATTTATTATCTTTGTCTTAGCTCAATGATTGATATTAGCTTCTCTGATCTGTTCTCTAAGTTGTTGCTGCACTCTGGCTTCGTCATTCACTACGAAGAAGACTATTAATATGCTCAATACTCCACCAACTATCCATCCAATCAAGCTGATGTTGAATGCTGTCTGGCGATCGAAGGAAGTAATAAGAAGCGATACCAAGGCAGGACCCAGACCCTTACCCAGATCATCTGATATACACACTATTGCGTTCGCTCTTCCTCTCAATCTTGGAAGACATACATTTGTCAAGATTGAACGTTCGAGAGGTACTGGGATCACTACAAGTGCTCCACTAAGAACAGTCACCGCAGAAGCTAATCCGACATTTTCTCCCTCAACTTTGTTTACTAAGTAATAGAATGGAATGCATCCCAGTATCAGTGAAGCTCCCATAATCAAAGGAGGAGCTCTGACATCTTTTTTGTAGGCGAAGTGGCCCAGAAAGCCGCTCAGTATTACCCCAATCGCATTACCAACTCCAAATGTCAGTAAGACGCCTGTAGCTTCTTGTTTTGTCATACCTCGTTGCTATGAACGATACAAGTGAGATAGAGTTGCAGATCGCTATTACACACATCGCATTTCTACTGTACTCACTTCTTGTAAGAAATCATTTAAGAATGTAGAGACGAATCCAAATGGTAGTGCTCCCGGCGCAGCTTGGAGAATAGTCAAGATTACTGTCGGGATATTCATCAATTCTAGTGTGCTCTGACAAGTTACACAATTCGGCACTTCACTGGTATGTTCCACCTCTGCCTGCGGGTTTTGATCTATTTCTAATGCATCACTGGCACAAGTTGACCTTGCAACCTGACTCTCGATATTATCGTCTAGTGCCATCGTGCTAGATTCCGAAGTCAAAGTTCTTTCATCGTCAACTTCTTCCATGACAGCAGCTTCCGATGCGCCTCTTTCTGGATCCTTGATTCTCAACAATAATAGAGAGCATAGTAATCCAGGAACAGCAACAATTATGAATGGGAGTCGCCAGCTTTGAATGCTACCGGAGATAACTTGTCCTATTCCTGCTCCGATACCCGTGCCAGTTGTGACGACGGCAGAGATAGCAGCTCGTTTCTTAGAAGGGTACAAATCTCCCAAGACACTATAAATCACTGGAATTGCGCCTCCAATTGAGATTCCAGTAAGAACGCGACAGACGTAGAGCTGAGGATACGAAGTCACAAATGCTGCTCCAAGGCAGCCGAGCTCACCAACGAAAACAGTCATAGCAAATAGTGGAGATCGGTTGATAGAATCTGCCAGCCAGCCCACAAGAAAAGAGACGGGTGCTCCAACAAAGAAGAACCCAAGAGCAATCATCCCTCCTAGCTTCACATCTCGTTCGTCATCATCCATACCAAACTCTTCTGCTATTGTCGAGAGATTCGGAGCCAACAGATTCATGTCCATGAAAAGAACTGTAATCGTGACGAAGTATAGGGAAACGATCCTTCCTCGCTGGCTCACCCACGGCCAGCTCACACTAGAAAATCCTAGAGATTCAAGACGGTGTATTGTTATCGGCATTGTTTATTTATGCTTTGTACTCAAAAGCAAAAGTACAATACAATACTTCGTGTTGTGATGAATGAGAAGGCAAGCATGAGAAAGATACCATCAGAAAGCGAACACTAAGCTAATCGAGACAGATGTAACAAATTGAAGACGACCATCTCATCGGCGCGACAATTTTCGATCTCCTGCCTGATCGCTCAACACTCGCAAACTCTTACTCAGCATAGCTCACAACTTCGTCATCAAAAAAATAATGTTGTTGTTGTTGCCATGACCATGGTGAAAACAAGCTTTGCTATAATGTTAACTTGACACCGCCGACAATGTGGAATATTTTGTTGCTAGTTATCTCCTCTTTGCTGGGCCAATCACAGGGGCTCAATGTAGCTCAAAGTCAAACTACGCGACGCATTTTTGTCGAATCCTCCGCTACTATTTTCGGAGCTATCACATTATCTCCTAAAAGTGCAACTGCCGCATCATCGTCTATCACAGATCGCCTTGATGCAGATATTCTTAAATCACCTCCCATAACTGCAGGCACCAAATTCAATGGTCATGAGAACTTATACTTTCCTGATTACATGGAAGGAGAATGGGATGCTGTACAGACACTCGTTTCAACAAAGGCACCGCTGGGGCTCAAGTTTATTGGAGGACCACAAGGATCATTGGATGTAGCACAAAAAACAATGGACGAACAAAACAAGCGGGTAAATGAGCAAGTTAACCTCAAATTGCGCTTTGTGAAGACAAATTTCGGAGTTGTAGAGGATAGAGCTTTCAATTTAAGGAGTCGATTAGATTCATTCGCTGGAAAAAGTGTTGTGGCAAGTGTCAATTATGCTGATGTAAAGGAGAGCAACCGTGCGTCAATTCTGGCGTCAGGTGGTACGGAAGAGGATCCACTCACAACAACTTTGGTTTACTTCAAAGGACCTGCTGCTCAGAAAACTTTTGTCATATCTCATGGTCAAGATCCACTTGACAAAACAGACGATTGGTCGGGTTATGAATTAGATAGGTCGATATTTGCTCTCACAAACAATAGCATAGCTCCACCAGTGACAACAGATACAGAAGTCATTTACTCATTCAATAAAGTTGGCAGTGATAGAGTGGAAGGAAAGCTTCGATTAGCAGGTTATTTAAATCCTCAGTCGGATTCTTTGTATTTTGAAGCCCAAAACAGAGCAGTATCCCTAACTGATTACACTCTCACCCTGACGCGTTCAGGTAGCAGCTAAATAATATATATTATGAAAAGGAGTGCTGGAGTGCTCTAATGTCTCAGCTTCACCCTATATTTTGATAGACTGTCTGAATTCGTGGTCATTCCCATGCACGCACTTTTCTGAATTCATTCTTTCTGCTCTTCGCATCAGTGCGGGTAAATTAGACCAAAATGATCCGTTTCCAGGCCAAATGCAGGGCCAAAGTGAAAGTGGTCCTGCCAAATCCAAAATTTTTGTAACCAAAACCAAAAACACAAAAAAGTGCCGACACACAACGACAAGATTATCTAAGAAGTAATAGTGCAGCAGGCTGGTCTACTTTATGCTTGGTGCTCGACCTACCCAACGAGCACTTCAGTGACCTACTCTTCTGAGGACTTTTTATATACATTAATCGAAATGGCGACAACATCATTTGAAGTGGGCATCAATACCCTCACGGATGTTACCGCGATAAGCCAAATCGCTCTCGACGTTCGAGATATGGCGATCAATCTAAAAGCTGGAGATCTTCTTGCAGCTCAGCGTGTTTACACACAGGGCGCTAACTCGGCCCTTTACGATATTTATGGCCAGGAAACGTTGGATAAGCTCACCTTGAAAAGCATGGGGCAGGCTGGAGGTAGTGAATGGATAGACGATCCGTCATTCACATTTCAAATGTTGGGTCTTCAATCTGTACAAGATTCTGCGGACGAGGCAATCTCAAAGCATGCCAATTACGCGGATTATTACATTTCTACATTGCTAGACGACCAAACTACAGCCCAAAATGCTGCCGCTGCACAGGCAGCTACTATTCTCACTGTTCACATGAACGCAATGCATAAACTCTGGGACGGATTCATTGACTGTACCATGGTACAGAAAGGATACAACCCTGACGAGGACCAAACTGGAAAAATCAACCCAAAACGGAAATACGATGAATTTATAGCGCTATATGTTGGCGCTGAACAATCTCTTGGACCTTCATGGGAAGGATACCTCCTCTACGCACTTACTCAGTCAGCAAGTAAAAAATTTGGTACCGTTGACGATAACGGAGAAGCTTTGGTAAACAAAGATATCAGGGGACTCTACGAATGGGTGCAGCGAATTATGTCTGAAGAAGACTATTGTAAGCGGGACGAATCAATCTCAGAACTGTGGACGATCAACAATCGAATCATTGCCAAAATGAACCTTTCCATGATGCAGATGTTGATTGATTATATGCATGACGAGAATGAATTCTATCTCGTCCCAATCTATGCTAGAGCAATTATCCCCCAATTGAGTCAATGTAGAACCTCGATTCAGCGAAAACTGAAATCTTATTTATTGGACAAAGAGTACGAGAGGGAAGACTTCTCTAGAATCATGCCACTTTTGCAGCAGTCCTACGATTGCCTTGGTTTTACCTGTGAGCAGATTGGTGCATATTACGATAAAGTGGCAGAGTGTGCAGATTACACCGTAAACCATCCGATGGCTGGATTTGTTCCTAAAGCTGACGTCCAAACCATTTCGAAAGTCGATCTCGACATGCATGCAATCCGCCAGTTGTTGAAGTTTCCCACCGAAGCTGATAATATCATCCCTCAGATGTACTACAAACACGGAAGAGCTGCAGTTATTGACGATAACAAATATGGATACGACGTGATGTCGCTTCAGGAGATGGCGCGATCTTCTATTGTAGAGCAGTGGTCGCCTTACTATTCTGATTACGTATCATATCACGGGCGAGAATTTTATGCAGACTCGGTCATCATGAATGAATTCAAGATGAATGTAGAAACCGACACTCAGCAGGATGCATTGCTATTATCTTGGATGCAATTTGGTGTTGTGAGCGAATACATGATGGGATTATTGGGAAGTGCAGACCAAAGCTGTGAAGATGCCAATGATGACGACCCAACAAAATATTGGGATTCTTTCGCTGCTACGTACATCGGTTCACTTGAAGGAATATCGATTGGTGGGTCAGACCAAACAATCGATGGATTTATGCTTTGGAATGTCGCCAATAGACGCGCGGTTTCATTTGATACTCAAAATGATGACTATTACGCAGAAATCAATGACGAAATGCTTGAGTTGCTTTTCGCAGGTCAAGCTCAACTGTTGAAAAACGATTGCCCCAATTTCGAGAAGACTGTTAGCCGCGCGTTGCACTTGATGATTGTTCCATTAATTCAGTCTGTTATCTGGTATGCCATAAAGAATGAAGGTTTGGACGCCTCTTCAAATGATGACGGGCTGGTGATTGGTGAAGTGGCAGCAAAGTCAGTACTACCCATTGTTGAAAAATTCGATCCAACCGCGGCGAGAATTATTGAGAGGAATATGGTTCGTTCAGAAGACAATTTTGTACCGGTCGTCGACGGACCACAGGAAGTCGCGAATGCCTTTTATTTTGTGTTAGATGAAATTGGTTGGGGATGCGACTACGTTGGCCACACTGAAGGTGTTGACGCATGCCAGTTCGACGCGTTAATGATGCCGAGAGAGAATGGGGGGTCTATCAAACAAGGAGACGCCATCATTTTGGCATTGCTTGCAAATACCATGGTCTGGGGATTTTCAGCATTGCTGTAATGAGTTTACGTGTCAGTCTTAAATGTATAAACTAGTCAACAAAAAGTAGAGGATTACCAATTATTTGAGTGCAATGATGCTTTGTACATTTATGAAATGAAAGTTGTCAAGCTGATCTTCAAATGACCACCAATCAAGGATCAAAAGCTTGCCATCGTTGGGCAACATAATCTTGCAAAGCTTTGTTTTCGATTTGCTTCCTCTGGATCTCAAATTAATCACCTGATTCCGAGTCGCGTCCTTCTAGGTCGACGCTGTTGTAGTGTGGCGATGAACCGTGTGCTTTCATCTCGGAGAGTTCTTTTTGAAGATTGGCAATGTTCTTCTTGTATGCAGCATCAGTCTCTGACAGTTCCCCTGATAACAACAAAATTTGCTCCCTCAAACGTGATTCTGTTCTTTCTGCATTCAAAACATTGCCTCGAAGCGAGGAAACCTCTCTTTCCAGGCGTTTCTTTTCATCAGTGACTGAGCCAAGAACTTGAATCTCTTCTTGCGCTAGCTTCAATTTCTCATCGATTTCAGCCCTAACCTCATCATCCGGGCCATCTGAATTTTTAATTGCTGACACTTTGAGCGACTCAATCTGTGATTGAAAGGTCACCATCTGAGACTGATACTTTTGCTCAAGAGAAGATAATGCATCCATTTGGGTTCGGGCATGAACTTCGCTTGCTTCCAACTCACTTGCATGTTGAGCAAGACTTGCTGCGTGTACCTCTTTCAGCTCTGCCATTTCCGAAGACTTGAGCTCCAAATCAATCTGTTGCTGTTCAAAAGAATTAGCCAATTCGTCAAGTGCAGACTTCACATCATCAGTCTGCCTCTTTTGCTGCTCATACCTTTCCATAGATATCTGACAATCCATCATCAGCTGTTCTTCCCGTTTTCTTGCGTCTGATAAATCCTGTCTCAATACCTCAACCTTCTTTTCTAGTTGAGATTGAGAAGTAGAAAGAACTCCCTGCAACTCTCCGTTCGATTTAACTAGTTGTTCAAATTTGATAGCATCTTCTCGCGATTGTTCCGACAAGCGATTGCATTCATCGCGCAACGAAGATAGCTCACGCAGTGCCTCGTCACGCTCACGTTGTGCCGACTTCAACTCTTCCTCCAGTTGACCAAAACTATTTGTAGCATCTTGACTCTGCTCTTCCTTTGTGCGCAATTCAGCATTTTCCCGTCGACTTTTGCGTAGTGCCCCCTCCATCTCTCTCATTATTGTCACACCATCAGCGGTATCCTTCTTCCACTTGTTCAATTCCTTTTGTTGACGCTCTATTTTCTTCTTCAACTCAGCTTCCCTCTTTTGCCACTGCTCCTTGTCTACAGATACAGCTTTGGCAGAGATTTGATTCTGAGTCAATGCTTGATTTTTCAACTTTTCAGCATCCAACTCTTGCTGCAGTCTGACAACTGCCCCCTCTATTTCTCTCAAAGTTGTAGCAACTTCAGCATTATTCTTTTTGGACTTCTTCAAATCTGCCTGCTGGTTTTCAATGGTTTTATTTAACGCTGCCTCCTTTGTTTTCCACTCATTACTGCTCTCCCCACGTGCAGCAAGGAGTGATATTTCTTCACTCAATGCATTATTCTTGGCCTTTTCAACGTCCAATGCGTGTTGCAGGTTGTCCAACTGCACTGTTGAATGAGAATGTAATTCGACTTTCTCATTCAATGATTTATTCTTTGACCGTTCTTCCTTTAGTTGCTTCTTGGTCAGTTTCAATTCCTTCTCCGTATCTTCCAACTCAGTTGCCAAGCATTCAATCAATTCTGCATCTTTTTCTGCATTCATTTGTTTGACATCCAAGCTATCTTCATCAATTGGCGGAGGATCATTGTGATAACTAATATTACTTGTAGCAGAACTCTCCATGTCCATGGCGGTACCTTGCTCCACCGCTGCGAAAAATCGTAGCTCCTCCAGTTCCGCTTTGAGAGTATTCATCCGTTGCTCTTGACTTGCAATTCTAATTTTTGCCTCGTAGGCTTCTGCTTTGTAAACACGAGCTCGCATTTCTGCATCATTTGGGTTTCTATTGTTGCTAGCAGTAGTATTGCTTCGATAACGGTTGACCTTGGAAGGCGATATTTTTTGTTGATATTTCATCCTAAACTTGCTATTAGCACCACCGACGCCACTACCACCGCCGCCCTGAATCATCGACGGCGGTGGCTCCAATTGGGGACGCTTACGACCACCAGTTGGATCTCTGGCAAATGATTCATGACTGGTTGGCTGATCAGATGGATCGCCCCGATTTCGATTGGAAATGTCTCTGGGTGCGTCAACGAAAGGAGAACGCTTTTCTGGACGAAAGCTCATCTTATTTGTGGCGGATGACACTCTCTCTAGAAGAATTCCCGTGTAGCCAACAACAACGAAAGCCTAGCCGTACCAAACGTTGACGGTCGCCACCAGTACATACTACCTCGTTCTATCGAACTTCATTACCTGTTTTGTCGATGGTCGCAATCGTGTTCAATCATCAATCATCTTCATTTGATTTTTTTCTTCCTTTTTGTCCATTCTTGAGCATCGGCACTCAAGTACCGCTTCGGCTGTCATAGCGATAAGTAACCATTCCATCCCCAACATTGTTCATTGTTCCTTGCTACAATATGTACCATCGTATTCATTATTCATGCTATCCTCGCAACCATGAGAGACCACCATCGCCTGATACTATTACCATTTGCGGTGTCATCGCTGCTTCTCCTCTCTGAACACTTCTTCATCAACGCCTTCACTTCTACCGCCTCGTGTGCAGCAGGGAATCATCGATACAATACAAAACTGTTTTCTTCCGCATCTACCGCTGACGATTTCAAAACAAATGAAAAGTTACGAATTGTCGTGGTTGGCGGTGGATGGGCGGGATACTCGTTTGCTGAATCAATATCATACAACAACATTGAGGAGAAACATGTGGACATAATATTATTAGATGCGGCAAAGCAAGCCAAAGGTGGTTTGGCAGGAGGATTTCGCGACGGTAGCAGCAACAATCGACCTGTCGAGGCTGGAATTCATGGCTTTTGGAGAGAATATAAGAATACGTTCGATATAATGAATCAAATCGAGGGTGTTGCTGTTGACGAAGTGCTGGGAGAGTATACTCCTAGTGTGTTGTTCTCTAAGAATGGAAAAGTGGCTGTCGCACCAGTTTTGGTGGAAGATGACGGCAGTAAAGACAACAACAACAACAGTAGTATGAAGCTTCCCAAGTTGACTGAGTTGAACGAGCAAGCAATAAGACGTCTCATTGCTGACAATTTGCCACCGCCACTCGATTTACCCGTTCTTGCAGAGCTAAATGGATCAAAAACAAAAGGAGTGATTCAACCCACTGATTTACTATCAGGATTAGGACTGCTTGGTGCTTGGGCCGACTTTGAACAGGAGTCGCCCTCTTCTTGGAAAAGATATGATTCACAACCTGCATCACTGCTATTCGAAAAAGCTGGCGTTACAGATACGTTATTTGAAGAGCTAGTATCTCCACTGCTACATGTTTTGCCAATGTGTCCAGCATATGATTGTTCCGCAGCTGCAGCTTTATCATGCTTCCATGTGTTTGCATTGCAGTCGAGAGGAGCGTTCGATGCTCGATGGTGTAAAGGGAGTATTAGCGAAAAGATATTTGAGCCCTGGCAGGAACAATTGGTGAAGAGAAATGTTTCTATTCGGGGAGGTGCGAGAGTATCTTCGATCGAAAAGAACGAAAGTGGCAGGTATACTGTCAGCCTTGATACAGCAAGCGAGGACGAAGTTGGGGATACTATTGAATGTGACGCAGTTGTCTTGGCAGTTGGAGCGACAGCTGCGGGAAGATTGGCGGCATCATCTCCTGCCCTCTCATCCTTGCCAGCAACGAAAGACTTTGATAAACTCAGAGGCGTAACTTGTGTGGCTGTGCGGCTATTCCTCCGTCCTAGCGGATCAATCTCTTCCAATCTGCGGGGTGGAGCGCATAGTAAAAGTCAACTGCCTTCTGACATGACAAACGCAATGGTAGACTCTCCAATCGCAGTCTGTGGAGCAGGTATTGGGAACATAGAAGAGCTCGGTGAGGCAGGCTTCTGTATTTATGACTTGCAGCGCATGCATGATGAATGGTCAGTAAACTATTATGACAGCAACAATGTACCAGATGAGGAGCAACTGGCAGTTATTGAAGTAGACTTCTTTCGCGCAGACAAATTTGTGGACTTGGATGATGATGGCATAGTTGACCTAGCTTTACGGGCGATATCGAAAGCACTGGGTACAACCAAGATTGATCAATCAGACATTGTTTACAAAACAGTTCTACGGGCGAGAAATGCTGTATCTCACTTTGCCCCATCCTCTGCCTCCTACTCACCTGATGTGAAACTAGAAAAGGGTGTATACTTTTGTGGAGATTGGATTGATAGGACCGGTCACGCTTCCTGGAGTACTGAGAAGAGTGTTGTGACAGCTCGTCAGGCAGCTTCGGAGTTATCAACAGATTTCGGCTTGACAAGAAGTCGCAATGAAGTCATTCCAGCTGCTACCGATACCCCGCAACTCTCGACGCTGAGGAAGCTAGCAAGATTATTTCGATCGTACAAACCGCCCTCTTCCCTCCCTCCGTCACCTTGGGTTTATGCGAAACAGCTTCTCTCAGGTCAATTCGATCCATGATGGTTTTGTTAACTTGCCTTTAAATAGATAGTTGCACATTACTGGGACATTAGCTACTCTACGCACATAACTTAAATAATCTCTCTCTCATTTTCTTCCTCGTCGTCCTCTGTTGCATCAGCCATCTCAGTCGTAGNACATAACTTAAATAATCTCTCTCTCATTTTCTTCCTCGTCGTCCTCTGTTGCATCAGCCATCTCAGTCGTAGGGGAACTCATACTGTCTTCGACTTCAAGACCACCATCTTGATGGATTTTCGTCGACATAAATATTCCCACCAATCCCAACACTGCAAACAAAGGATAGATGACACCAGGCGCGACTGGACTCACACGTTGAACGAGATAAGTTGCCAGCAAAGGACTGAACGCCGAAGCCGTACAATGCGCAATGTCGTAGCCGAGGGATAAGCTCGTTGCTCTTACTGCAAAAATAGTAGAAAGTAGGTGAGTCCCGACAGCACTTTTTATACGGAGCAAAGACACTGTGGCATCAAATAACTTACCCTTCACAGGAAACCTTTCAACTAGCCAAGCACTGATTGGACCACCGTAGAATGCGAGCATTATACCAACAAAGAATTGAGCAAAAAAGGCTCGAACTGGCTGACCTTGAGTAATGACAAAAAGACAGAACGGTCCCAGGACCCCAACACCAACAGCACCGACAACCATCGTTCGCATACGGCCACAGTAGTCAGATAACATCCCAGTAAATGGAAGCGGTATTGTCACACCAAAAAGCATTGCCAGTGCGTTTATCCAAAAGGCATTAGGGATCGCTGGATCTAACAAATCTTGCATGAAGATGGCCATCCATACGAAGGACACATAAAACCCAGCACCCCATAACATTGGAGTGAGCGTCGCAGAAATGAGCGCTGGCCTATTCTCCTTTCGAAGCGCCTCTCTTAAAGGATGTTTGGATTGACCTAATGATTCCTGACTCTCCTCCTGATCATATTCACCCTCGTTTGGATGGTGTTCTTCTCCATAGATTTTCAGAAATACCGCCACGAATGCAATTACAATTCCAGATAGAAAGGGAATTCTCCAGCCCCAACTATATAATTGTTCATTTGTGAGGATGGTTCTCAAAAAGGCACCGACAAGATTACCAAGCAACGTTCCTACATTTGCTGCTGCCATTACTAGAGAGCCGTAGTATCCCCAATGCTTGCGATCTTTCATCTCTACTGTATAGACAAGCGATGCCGGTAATTGTCCACCAACAGACATACCTTGCAGTAACCTACAGAGCACCAACAGAACTGTGCTTAACGAACCTACTTGTTCATAAGTTGGAAGTAACCCCATGATGAATGTTGGTATAGCCATGAGAAATAAACTCAGAACAAGTGCATATTTCCTTCCATACTTGTCAGCCATGTAGCCAATCATTATACCCCCAAACGGCCGCATTAGGAAAGCGCCACCGTATACGGCGAAACTTTTCAGCAAGTTGTCGTCATAATATTCCCCAGCTGAACTTACGGTAGCTTTATCCGACGGAGCAAAGAAGACTTCTCCAACTACGTCGCTGAAGTAACCAAAGAGGCTGAAGTCATACCATTCCAAAATATTGCCACAGACGCCAGCTAATGTGGCTGCTTTCGATTGTACCATTGTCTCTGTTGGGGATTAATGTATTGAGAGTAAGAAGAAGTGTTATAACTCACGTTTATCCAGTAGTTGATCAAAGTTGCTTGCAGGGCCGCGAAGGCAGACAGCGACATGGTTGTCGTAGTTGAGTTGATGAAAATCTTTGATAGCGGAAAATGCAGTACTGATTCCTACGTACATTCGACAGAAAAGAAGATTTTTGATCCTCTTCCTCCATTCTCCATTCCCTCTTCCTCTCGCACTTGGTTGTAGACTAAGTATGATGTTGTGTGGGAGAGGACTCCAACCCACGGCAATTGAAGACGAAACAGCAATGCACCCAAAGATGCTATTAGCTACTGCAGCGTTTGTGCAAAGGCAGCGCTGTCACCAATCATTATCGTTTGCAAAACATGCCTTTAAATATAGCACAAGAGCCATGGCAACCTCGTCTACAGATGATGATATTATCGACGATGAAATCAAGAGAAGTGACGAATCGAATGGCAAGAGATTTTTTGATATGGAACAGCGAAATTGGGAGCAAGGATTCAAGGCATATGACCAAGGTTTTGGCCCGCTGACTCGTCAGACAATACCTACACTCCTCTCTGATGGAGGGTTTTCACCGGCCAACGTAGCTGATGACAGTCAATTCAAATTACTAGATGTGGCCACAGGACCGGGTTTTGTTCTGACGGCTGCAATTGACGCTGCAATGAAATTAAATCTTCCAGAAGAGTCATACTCAAACTTTCAATTTACGGGACTAGATATCACTCAAAATTTCTTGCAAATGGCTAAACATAGAATAGATGCGCAGCTGCAGGAACAGGAACACAAACGACAATTCAACATTGATTTTGTGGAAGGGAGCGCAGAATCGTTACCCTTCGGTGATGGATCATTCGACTCAATCGTTTGCAATTTCGGTATCTTGCACTTTTTCCATCCAGATAGATTTCTACGCGAATCTTTCCGAGTGCTTCGACCAGGAGGCAGACTGAGTTTCTCTGCGTGGGCTCCTCCAATATCGACAGAGGGATTTCGAATAGCACTAGAGTCAATAGCCGAAGTGGGAAATCCAAATGTGGAGGATCTACCTGATGGTCCTAACTTTTTTGATTTTGGAGAGCCCAACCAAGCAACAAATGCATTGAAAGAAGTAGGTTTCGTTGACACGAAGTCTGAGGAACTGAGTGAAATGAAATGGACAAGTATAAAGAATGGATCGGAATTGTATGATGTCTTGTTGCAGGGGACGTCACGCACTAGGGAAATACTATTAGGTCAAACTCAAGAGGATTCCGAAGCCATTGCATCATTGATGAAATCAAAATATGACGAAATTACTGATTCAGGCAAACGTTGCTTGGCCATGCCTGCATTAATAACATCGGGCCGCAAGCCAATATCTAGTTGAGTGTTGAAGTTGCTAGGAGTATTCTGTAAGATATTCAGAACCAGACTATTCTCACAATGTGACAAAGAGCCCTAGTTAAGTATACTGTGGATTACTCTATTTGTGGCGTTACGGCGGCTGGTAACTTTCCATCTCTTTCAGGAGAAGAACAACGAGTTCTTTTCAGCGCTGCTGTGGACCCAGTCTCGTCATCTTTGCCTTCTACTCCTCTATTTCCAGCACTACTGTGTCTAATCGCATTCATATCTTCCCGTGGTCGCTTCCTGTATGAGAACTCAAACATAGAATTACTCATTCCATTTCTTCGCAATGACTTTATAGCAGATGCCTCATCAAGCTCTTCATTGATGAACACGGGAGTTCTGGTTCGGCAGCCCACTTGTTGACCACTAACGTTTGGATTCCACTTGAGAAATGGGCGGAGGCTCTTGCCAGGAGGCACATACCACTTCCTCTCCTTAGGATCCCAGAAAGCACCCAGAGATTTTGCTTCGTCCTTCTCTAGATAGGTTGTATTTAAGTATGCGACACTATCATAAGCCATGCTCGCAACAAATTTACCGTCGACTTTCGGTGACCACTTTTCAAAAGGTCGAATATCCATACCAGCGGGTACGTACCAAATCTTTTTATCTGGATTCCACAAAGCTCCAAGCGATTTAGCATCCTCTCTCTCTGCATACCAAACTTTTAGTTCTGCTTCTCTTTCAAAAACTAGCGGTTCCTGATTTTGCTGCTGAGGTATATCCGTTTGCTGTTCTACAAATCCGAGCCGTTTGATCATACCCTCAATATGAGGTAGCCGAGAACCTTCACTCTTATCGTTCTTTGGTAGCCCTATCAGTGCTCTAGATGATTTAATCTCAATGCAACATCCTTTCCCTCCAGGTGATGATTGAATTGCAAGAATAGGATGCGCCATTCTACAGTTGAAGTCCTCGTAACAGATACCATGCTCACACCAGTCCCAACAAACACCTTTGCCCCATTTATTCAACCCTCTGTGTAAGTATCTCGACGCCCATTCTTCGAAACTCTCGTAGTCAACATTGCAATGTTCATCGTAGTGACACTCATAATCAACCCTTCCGTCAAATCCGTCACTCATGTTATATGTTACTGCTTTTTCTTCCTTGCTCTGCACAAAATTTCATAGACACGTTTGTGTAGTCGTTCATCTCTGTAATACATGTGACGTTACCTGCAGTTTACAAAGCGGAACAAAAAGAGTGAGAGGTCGAGTTGGAGTTTGGAGTTCTCATCTTTGAACGAATCTTGATCGTGCATTATCACAGCTTCAAGTTTCAGGTCAAGCTTCAAATGAAGCCAGAAACTTCATTCAAGCGCAATTGGACTTCCATTTTGTACTGAACTATGACAACGAAACCATGTCAAGCCAAATCTTCCTAGCTGTTGCTGCTCTTCTCTTCAGCAGCAATGTCTTTTTTATTCCTACTTTCGCTGCGACCGATCCCTGGTCTTACCTTTCTGTCAGGCTGCCCTCAACGTTAAGTGATATGGCAATCACTCACGCTAGGTATGGCGGTAACTCTACAAGCAACGGCTCTGCCGACGAGATGGCCACCGCCGATTCTCAATCACCTGCTCAAGGCGAGACAAACGTGATTATTCTCACTGGTGGGTGTTCCAGCCCTCATGGCAATCAATTCATGGAGAATGGTGCTGATGAATTCTTTTTCTGCGCTCAGTTATCAAAGAAAGCATATGCATTTCGTCCAATTCCTCCAAAGACACAGTTCCAAGCATGGAGTGGAGATTTCGTTACTCTGGCAGATATGCCTCGCGAAAGGGCTCGTCATGCTAGTGTACAAGTATGGTCACAGCAGGTTTGTGTGATTGGTGGACGTGACTTGACAGATACCTTGGTGGCAGAGATTGATTGTTATGATCCAAACACTGATTATTGGACAACCATTGGAAAGCTTCCAGATGAGTATCTGACATCAGACTGTGCTGCGTTTGCAATGGGTAATTCAATCTATCTTATTGGTGGTTATGGGACTGCATACGAGGCACTGGATCGAGTGATAGTGATAGATGTTTCCAATCTCAATGATGTTAAATTCATCCGAGGCCCGTCTTTGGGTACGAAGCGTGGAGATATTGATGTAGCAGTGTTGGATAACCAGTATATATATGTCTCTGGAGGATTCACTCATCAAGATTTTTCAAAACCATTGAATACTGTGGAGCAACTTACAATTGGATCAAAGACGTGGCTACCGGTTGACGCACTAAATGAAGAGCGGGGAGGCAAACAATTAGTTACATTGAAGGGTAAGATCTACGCATTGGGTGGGGAGCATAGAGTAGATGTAGATGGGATCGTGAAGGAAGAGCTGTTAGATCTAGTGCAAAGAATAGACGTTTTAGATACAGTGGAGGTTCTCGACCCGAAGCAAGATGTTCATGGCGGTAAAAGTGAATGGAGAGTGAGTGGAGTAATGCCTTCTTCCTTGGTTCGATTTGCAGCGAGTGCATGGGAATGGGGTTTAGATGGAGTAATTTTTGTCTTTGGAGGCCAATCGTCATATGACACTGACTGTGAATGCTTTCGAAGTACTGACAAAGTAATGGTCTTTGATGCCAGCAGAGCGTTTCAAAATGATGGAAGCAATGGATCAGGCGCGACTTTAGCTGCAAAAAACTTTGACGCATATTATTATGTGTCAATCTTTGCCTGCTTAGGACTAGTTTGGCTGTAATGGACTCATCAGCTCAGGGAAGCGGCAAGGTACGGCAACGCAACGTACAGACATATCATTCCATCATTATTTCAATTTCATATACAACATCATTCTATGTATATCAATATTAGTACTGGATAGCATCTCTATCAATAATCATCAAAACTGATCCAACAGCAGTAGCATCTCTATATCATAATCAACAAAATCGATACATCAACATTCAACAGCTTACAACCAACCCTTGGTGGCCCTGGAATTCTTCCTTTGCTGGTTCTTGTACCTTCCTCTTGTCTTCCTCTTTTGCATTCGAGCTTTGCGCTGCTCTCGCTCATTTTCATATCTACTATCTTTCTTATTATTGCTATCTAATCGCGAAGATGCAGAGGTTGCTCGTCTCATCGTATTGAGACCATTCCTCTGCATCTTGATGGGACCGACAGCGTATTCAATGATCTTTCCTGGCACACGGATGCGGCCATACTTCTCGTGATCTTTGATAGGCTCGACCTTGAGTGGCTTTCCGTTGACTAAGTGTCCTTGAAATAAATCGATGGCCATCTATAGATCATTGGTGGAGTGCAGAGGTGAACATGATAACCGATGAGCTACAATGATGCATCAAGACAACATGAACCATCACATCTTATCTCATCAAATGATAACTCACCTCCTTTTCCTCCTCACTTCGAAATGCCACAAACCCATACTTCAAACTCTCCATATTCGGCTTCCGTGCCACACACGCAGGCACAAACAGCTGCTCACTCGCCTGCTGAAACACTTCTGAGAGCTGCTCATCTGTAATGAATTCACACAAATTGCCAACCCAAAGAGTTGTGCTCATCATGGAATCTGGAAGTTCGACCATTTCGTATTTGGTGCCTCCGACGAGAAGCTCCATTGCGTCTTGGGTGAAGGCGTCCATGTTGGTGTAGCCGAGGGATGTGGGGGTGTCTGTGGTCCATCTGGTGGCTGCTTTGGAAGTTGTCGAGCAATAATGAGCCTGGAATCCCCAGGAGGGAGAGAGGAGGGCCAAAGTGAAGGCAGTGACTGATCTTGATATATGCATGATGGCAATGCTGCTATTTATGATGTTGTAGATACGATCTTGTGGGACAAACCTACCGCAGAAGATTCGAAAGATACTGGTATTGATGTCAATGAAAATGAAATAATGATCAAGATGAAAAGGTGGCTTTATCGTTGAGCAACGAAGAGCAGCTTGAACCACCTTGAAGACTGCGAGGAATGAAGAATACCAGCCAGCAATGTCAACGTCTGTTTTCAAACCAATGGTGGTGTCCGCAGAACAAATGATCCACTTCAAAAAACAAATGCTCGACGGAACTTTTGAGGCACAACATGCACTTTGCAGGCAAAAGGTTCAGAATCTTGAGAATGTTCTTTTTCATTTCAAATCGGCGGCGTGGCAACCAGTTTTGGATCTGAACTGAATAAGAAATAAGTGTAGCAGATAGTTTAGGATCTGGTCTGAATAAGAAACCAATTTTCCCATTTAGGGAGAGTTGGGACTTGAAAACTTATGGGGACTCTTGTAAAGAGATACTAATTCCTACATAAAATTTAAACTCTCTTTAAATGATGATGTACCAATTCCGACACATAGACAGGGCGGGAAACTCCAGAGCGTTTGAATCGGAGGCCTTTCCTGGAGACATTTCCCGCTCACCCTTTTTGGTTGCATTTAAACCATTCAAATAGACTCGTTTGAGAAAGCTTAAAGAGTTTGTTGATCACAACACAGGCACAGCGATCACCGGAGAGAGAGGCATCCTGCCTGCGAAGCGAACCAGACCAACGAGCCGCATCAAAGTTGTTGAACAACACCTGGATGCATACTGCTTACCTTTATTTAACTCCTCGATGGTCACGGTTATCCAAAAACAAATGAACTCTGGTCGCAGTTCACGTCGGCTTCGGCCCTCAGCTGGTGATGACGATGGTAGAAATACGTCAGCTGCAAGTAATGAACAGTCGGAGCATGATATGGTTGCTGAAACATTACCGCGATCACATGTTGCAAGGTCTTCGTCAAGAACATATCCTCCATCTCACCCCGTTAGAGCGGTTGCGGCGAAAAAATCAGCTGAACTAGATGAAACAATGGACACAGAGCAATTATCATCATTATCATGTTCATCATCTTCATCATCTTCAAAGAAATCAATTCGGCCAAGTGACATGCCTAGCCCAGGGCTGTCGCCAATTCGGCGGAAAGGATCGATGGATGCTACCAACCAATCGTCTCCTGCTGTACTACCGCAGGGTCTTGTGGCATTGCCAGTTGTGACCAGATCGACACGTCGGCAGACATTTGCGTCGGCCCAGGCTCCTGCAAAGAAGGAGAAGAAAGTCTTACCATTAGGTGAAAGCTCACCTCAATCAAGCACGTCCTCATCGAATGAAAATAATATATTGGATTTATTTGCGCCTCCTCAATCAGACAGAGCAAGAAGTAGGCACTCATCGGCTCATGCGCCCGTCTCTCGTGCTACAAAACCATCGTCGTCTAAAGCTGAAGTTGTTCCTGGTGGCAGGTCACAACATAAAAATAGAAAAGCTCAAGATCCATCACTTTCACCACCACCGCCAAGTACGGGAGGGAAACCTCGATTATCCCCCAAGACTCCTCTTGAGCCCAAGACTGCTGCCGACGCTGCCGAGAGGAAGGTCATGTCCACCACAAACAGGAAGCAACATGGGTCTGCAACTCTGGTACATATTCCGCAAAGCCATGGTAATGATTTCGATCCATTTGCGTCTTTCCACAAATCTCCAACTTGGGAGATTGACGCGATGCAAAAGTCGACTGAATCAGCGCCTGCTAGAATGCCCGTAAGTATCGTACTATGTTTGAGCTCAATTTTATTGATTAGCTGCCTGATCAGTGTTCCCAAAATTTTCCGCGAAATATTTTTTCTCACCTCAATCCTCTCCACTATCTTCATCTATTGTCACTCACTCAACCCTGCAACAGGTTTCTCGACATGCAATGCCAATGCAAATGCAAGCGCTCCGGGGCGCAATCATGGATGGGATAGCCATTAAGTCATCTAGTCCTCAAGTGAATGAAATCTCGTATGCTAATATTAATGCCTCTGACGAAGAGATGCACGCAGCGTTGCAATTATCGTTTGAAGAAAGTCCTCAGGGGAAACAACCACCAGGGAAAAAGACTTCAGAACACAGCACGAAGCCGAGGTCTTTAATGTCTGGTCATCCGCAGCAACAATATGATCAGCAGCAAGCCGGCCATCCTTTCTATCATCATCAAGGCACTCCAATCATGAGCGCACCTTCGATGGCGATGTATCCTTCACATGCTATGTCTCCAAACTACCATCAGGGATATCTCCCGCCAGGTTACCCTGTACAATGGGGAGGGTCACCAGTAGCAGGAACGTATCACAGTATGTTCCCCAGTTCTGAAGAGAGAGATCGTGCTGAAATGCTTCCGCCCAACTCAGTGTCGCGTACCCCCAAGAGAAAAGCTGTTCATCAGCATGAGGAGGAATTGAATGCCACCACGGACACAATGGATACGACTTGTGATGAATCTTTTGCGGGTCCCTTCTCGCCACCATCAGCATTCAAGCGGCAGAAGGATGCGTCTCAGGCACACGAAGCTTGGCCTTCGCCTCCTCGGCAAAAGGAGAAGACAGGTAATGCCCCGGAAACGAAGAATAAAGCCATGCATCCTCGAACTCCCAACATAGAGCAAGCATTCAGTTTCGGAATTGGAGGCATTACTCCGAGTAAAACTGAGTATCCCTGGTCGCCTTCTGGGTTGAATGCTTTCTTTGAAGAAGAAGGGAACAAAGAGCTGCTCCACTTTGAACAAACGCCGAAAGCAGATAGAAAATCCACTGAGGCTCAGCTTCGAGAAGAAGAGGTAAAGGTTGCGAGTGCTACTTTTACGGGCATGCACAGTCCAACTCGAGGAGGATTCACCATCAAAGGGTCGCCTATCGTCTCAACTGGAAAAGTAAGGCCAGATGCCACACCGTCTTCCAAGGCCAAGGTCATCATTAGTCAGAAGAAGGCAGCCTCGGGCGTGAAGACGGAAGAGAAAGTTCCTTGGCGTACACCACCAAATACTTCTCGTGGAGTACGAGTACAGATTGGTCAAGTGGGATTCGGGACGAAGGGCATTGAAGGTATTAATAGTGTTCTACGTGGAAGCCCGGTAGAGTCTGCGAATCATCATATGATGACGCAAGGACAACACCCAATGGTTATGCGATACGATGTTCCACCACAATATGCAGCAGCACAAGGGATGACCAAAACTCCAGGCAACAGCATCGTTGTAGGCGTAGGCGTGGCCGGAACTCCCCCTGGAAACAATGCCAAGTTCGAAACTGCTGCCCACCCTCCGTGTCACTGCAAGAAGTCCAAATGCCTAAAGTTGTACTGCGACTGCTTCGCCAGTGAGAGGTATTGCACTGATTGCAAATGTTCCAACTGCCAGAACACACCTGAGTTTGAAGAGATTCGATCCAAGGCCATTGCGGACACGAGATCGAAGAATCCTCACGCTTTCAAGCCAAGGATTTCGAAGAAGTTGCAAAGTTCTGGGCTTCCACACTCTCCACCGACAGCACATGCTACTGGGTGCAGGTGCAAGAAGTCTGCTTGTCTTAAGAAGTACTGTGAATGCTTCACGGCTGGTGTCGTGTGCGGTGGAAATTGCAAGTGTGAGGGATGCAAGAACTTTGTTGGATCGCAGGCCCTCATCGATAGGCGACGCAAAATGAAGGATACCAAGGGTGCTGCAGTTGCAATGAGAGAGTCTGAAAACGCTTGGAAGGGAAAAGATAGTGGACAGGGACAGGCAGGTCAGTTCCAGTATGGACAAGCGGGAGTCATGGCACCAGGTCAATACAACTTTGGCCAGGTTGGCTCGCCTCATGGGCATCATCCTCATGCCGCCATGACGATGATTCCGATGCACCACATGACTTCTACGTCAAATAATCGCCCAATGTATGCTGCACCGGTTATGATGAGTCATTCTCCAATGGTGATGGCTGGCTCTCCTATTTTCACTTCTCCTCCCGATCATCAGATGATGATGCAACATCCACACCCTTCTATGTCACCACAGCACTCAGTCCACTACGCTAAAAATGCACCTTCATCACGTTACCCACATTCGACTGCCAAAGAAGCTAACAAATCAATTATGGCTGAGGCCAAGCCCAGGTCTTCTGGTCGTCGCATGAAAAAGATATCTCCCATCGCTGAACCAAGGTCACCCTACTTTGGAGATGCAGTGAAACAACCACGATCGACAACTCTGACTGTGTTTTCATTTCTTGATCGGGATGACTTGTTCAACGCTTCAGTTGTTTCGAAATCGTGGAACGAAGTTTTGAGGTCCAGTGGTGGTCAAGTTTGATGAATTTGAGGGATTGATAGTTTGAGAGACAAGAACAATACTTATGTTTAGCTAACTTGTTTGAGAACGAATGAATCTTGGAGATACATTTGTGGATGCAACAAGTTTTGACAATCATTGCTATCTTTCTATCTGTTGAGCTTTCTGCTAACGCTCTTAGATAAATAATACATAAATACAACTTTCATTTAAACCTTGCACATCAACTGAGCATCATGTTGTAATGAGAAGTAGGTAGGGGTCATTGCTCACTGAAACGCCTCATCATTATCGCTTACTTCTTTCTTCAACATTTCGTTCAACTGACTCCGCTGTAAGTTAAGTTTATTGATAACTGTTGTTGATTCCTCCGCATCTATCGCGAAGACTTTCATGACATCCAATGGAATAAAATCAAGTGTTTTCTCATGAGTAGATTGTAGAAAAAGCTTTGGAGCCTTTCCAGCATTATATGCCTGAGCCCACCTCTGTGCACATAGACACCATATGTCGCCTTCCTTCAATCCAGGAAAGAGATAATCTGGCATGGGAGTGGACAGATCATTCCCAACCGATTTGGAATAGCTTAGGAACTCATCAGTCACCTGTACACAGACGGTGTGTCTACCGACATCATTTTCCCCAGTAGAACAGAATCCATTTCTTTCCACATGAGCGTTGCAAACAAGATCGAGGCGAATGAGATGTGTTTTGTTGAGATTCTAGTGATAATCACAGTATATGTGATCATAATAATATGCTCACCTGTAGAAACCTGTCCCTATACCAGAATCACGAACGTTGCTACAACAACAAGATAATTCCGTGCCCAATACGTTGTAGCCGTAATGTTTCGCATCAGAGGTGTCATCATCCTCTTGCTCGGCTGTTAAGTGAGTTGTTCTGGAGAAAACATCAGTAGCTGGTGGATGATGCATAATATTATTGTTAAGAGTCGGCACCCAAGCCGAGGTAGGATTTGTTGACGAAACAAGCATCACTGCTGCGGCGAACAAAAGACTACAGTGTACGGATGCCATAATGTCTACTTCTTCACTCTGAACACTACTTATGATAACACACCCAGCTCTATGCTACACTCTATGATGTCGTTGTTGTCGTCATCTTGCTTCCTTGCTTTCCTGACGATACTTCGCGGAATTTTTACTGCAGACGCGCCAAATTCATTTTGATACACTAAAGGACTTGGACAATATCTTCAACACTACCACTTATCTAATAGTGACATGAGTTTCCTAAACAGCAGCCTACAGATTTTCGCCTCCAGCAGCTTTTTGCTGATTTTTCAGTTTCAAAGAACAAAAGCAAAGAGGAACTCTATTCAAACGACGATGCGATGGCGTAATTGAATTCAAATCGCCGACTTCCCTGCTGTTTGGGGTTGCAGTTGGTGGTCTGCTACCTCTCTCGGATCTTCTCATTTTCTCATGATTTGACTCTCCAAGAGAAGGAAGAAGGATAACCACTACTGTCAATGCAAAGTTCTGTGAGGCAAATACGTTCTGCTGGTGTCCCTGTCATTCAACCATCGCCCCCGTTCCACCAAACTTTGGACACGTCCACGTCCACTGATGATGAGAACAGGGAGGGCCTGTACAACTTTCTTCACGATGACCTGAGAATATCTAGCGATACTGCCAATTCGTACTGCAATTCATTACAGTCCAATGGATATGATGACGTTTCCTCTCTACAGGATGCTACCGAACAAGATCTGAAAGACATGGGAGTGAAGATTGGTCATATTCGACGAATCAAACGAGTCGTTTATGCAAGTTGCATGAGGGATGAGCGACGAAGGAAGAATGTTGCAGAAGTGTTGGAAGAATCCTTGAACAGCAGAAAGTCGCTGGAGGGATCTCTTCTGAGTGATTATGCCAGGCAGGAAATGATTAAATGGAGTCCTTCTGTTAAAGATCGTCACATTGATAGTACCTTGGTGGATGCGAGGGAGTTTCTCATTCGGAAACAAGCCGAGAAGATTGCAACGTTGGAGGCCAAACTTGCAAGTACGGACTTGAATCATCATCAACTTCTTCATCACAATAATGGTCATGGTAGCGGCAATGATGACATGAAATCACTAGCGTCGGTCAGTTCACGAGGTGGGAGTGTAGATAATTCTCCTGTCAAGAAGCTCACTCCTGAAGAGAGGCTCCAAGCTCACAAAGAGAGGAAGGAACAGGAAAATAAGTACAAGGAGAAGACAGGCGTGTGGGAAGCACCGAAACCTCTTGCCAAGGGAAAGAGTTTGACGAAGAAAGTTTCCGAGAACGATGATCTTGTGCTCAAATTGACTGCTGATCCAACTCAGCGTAAGAAGATTGATGAAGTCGAAACTGCGACAAAGAAGGCAAACCGAAAGATGCTGCGAAGTGGTGGAGATGCTCCACCCAATAATCGTCCACCGTTATCACCATCATCTAATAGGTCACTGAGACGGGGTGCTACAGACAATGAAAGACAGCACGAAGGAGGAAGTCATTCATCGCCATCACCAAGCCGCCGAGTCGGACATCACCACCAAAGTAGCAGTCCTCAGATTAGCTGTCAAACGTGTGGTTCATGTCGTGACTGTGAAGAAGACATTGACAATCCGGGTATCTTTTACTGCAAACCTTGTTGGAATGAGTACGAAACAAGCTTTGTGGAGTCACCAGTGTTAGACTTATCATCACAAACTGCTGGTGAAGTCTCCATCGAAGATGATGTTCATCATGCATTGTGGGTTGTTCACGATAATCCGCAGCTTGGTCAAAATATCATTTATTCTGGTCCCAGGAGAATGGAGTGCATGCTCGAGACTAAGGATCCACACAAGAAGGGTTGCGTCAGGATCATCATTGGAGATATCGACTACAGTGGTAAGGTGCAACACGCTGGCATTGGAAACAAGAGAGGGAACGAAACTCATCTTGGAGAGGAATGCATACGGATTAGAAATGCAAGGGGCTTTTATGTGGATCATGCTCAGGTAACATCCAAATTGTCCAAGGACAAATCTGTTTACGAAATGCACCTTGACGATGACAGCGCTCACGTCTTGACTGGCAAGGCTGCTATGAAATCGGTTGCAGACTTCTTTCAGGATTGCAATGGAGCAATCGACGTTATTTTAGACCCTCAGCGAGATTTCGGGGGATGGTATCCACAAAAGGAGGCCCAGAAAGGCGGACGAAAGATAGCACCTCAGTTTCGATCGAAAGGCGTCGGCTATATCCGTTTAGGTGACGATATGGGAGAGAATGGACTAGCATTCTTGTCGAGTAACTCGTGTTCAACCTTTCTTTCAACCGCGAGTAGAATGAGCAGCAACACGCCCACATCATCGACATCTCCAAATGATTATGATGGCTCGAAAAATGCAGCACCGGCAGTCTCAGCTAGGAAGAAGTCTTTTTCTAGCAATCGCACCAAATCCAAATCGCCGCCCAATTCATCATCTCGTGACGAATCATTCGACAGCGACTCAGATGACGACGACGAGGATCCCGAGGATGATTTACCAAAGGTTTCCGATGTGTTGAAGCAGCTGCAAAGCCCAGACATGATTGCAAACATGAAATGGAAAGAAAAGGCAGAGCTATTGTCCCATTTGGGACAAGGCGCTTCCAGAGAAGATGGTCGTCAGGTAAGACCGGCTGCTTTGAATATCATTCAAGATACGCTTGGAGGCAAGAACGTCAACGTTCATGTCATTCGAAGCGCACTTATCGCTTCTGGAATGGTTGGTATTGCAATGGGCCCCGAACTTGCATCTCAAATGTCCTGGAAAGCGATTATGATTGAAACAATGAAGCTCCTCAAGAGTAAGCAATGCGGGTCTGTAGCGAAAACAGTGCTTGCCCAGTTACACGGGCGATGCTTCACACTGGCAAATTCTCTGGAATACATTTCTCATGTGCTCGGGCTAGGATCGACTGCATCGGCACCGAAGAGTAGAAAGTCCCGGGTGGGAGTTGCCAAGGCATCTCCGAATCCACGCAGAACATCAACTGTTAATGGTAACAGTGGCGAGATAATAGAGTGGCTAGCAGAAATAACAGAGAAGGAACGAAATCTGAAAGGGATCGATCCAATGCTTGAGAAGAGTAGCCTAGTGATGCTTATCAATCTTTTCTTGAGTTACGCTGATCACAGAGACCAGCGCTGTCGTAAGAATGTCATGAATGGTTTGATGCAAGCTGTACTTTACGGCGTTCAGAGGCTTGGCCTTGACTTGACAAGGGTAATGAGGATGTGTTCTGGGCTGAAAGAGACAAACCCCAAGGGCTGGAACAAGATTTACCAAAATGCGCAGACTCAGTTGGACTGAGCCTGTAGCTTGTAAACACTAATCTATACTTTTGAGAACTTACACTTCAAGTGCATTACCACTATTTGTACAAGAGGTTGCTGCTTCAGCTTGATCTAAATCACCCGGCGGCAACGTTAGACCATGGACCTCGCAGAATTGGTACCTTCTTGTGTCCATATTACCGCCCAAGTCTGTTTGTCTCCCATAAACGAGCTTTGTACAGCAATTTTCCCTATCGCACTCTCTATAATTCCGTTTCCAGTACTCACGGCAAACTGGGCAGTACATGTTGCCGTCGAAGAGCCATCTGGTTATACATTCGTAGTGATACACATGCAGGCATCTTCTCAATTTACTCCAAGCGACCTCCTCTCCTACTTTCATTGGTTCAAGGCATATTGGACAAGTAATCTCCTCATCAAGTGCAACTGTAACTAATCCTTGTTCAGCTTGATCAAAATCACTGATACAAGCTTGTCCTTGTTCTGCATCATCCACTCCAGCAGTATTATTGGCGCACTCCGTTTGAGATGTGGTTGGATCGGGTCGATTGCTATTTTTGACGTCATCAATCGGTGTAGGGTGTATAGCTCGCGAACATTTCCTTCTGCAGCAGTACTGAGCTACAGATCTACACTGACAGGAATTTGCAATCTTGCCACAGCAGGAGTGTTTCTCTACACCTTCATCGTCTTGAACGTGATCAAAATCAAAGCAATGTGATTGACCATGCGCTACGACTCTCTTTCGAACGATACTTCTTTCCACTTCCTTTTTTGTTACTGATCCATCCTTGAGCCAAATGTTGCAGAGCATACAAAAGTACACACTTAATCCCAGGCAGAAGGCAAATACTGCTTGTACACATTCGACAGTTGTCGCTGGCTTGCCATCTTGATCTGATGTAGTGTTGTAGCCAAAGCTACCGTCATCACCATAAAGAGAGTAATATTCACTCATACTTGTTGTTTGTCGTTGTTGATTATCATTTGTGCTGCTCTCTAATTCAGTTGAGGTAGAGTCAAGCAAGCAAATCATGGATGCAATGAGAATGCTGAATGCTACCGACTGAATGTCGGAGGGAAGTCTACTCCATGTTTACAAAATGGTTGTAGTCTGTTCAAAATATTCAAGTATTTTAGTGGTAATCAATAATAAAGTGTTTGACAGACGCACCATAAAGATAGAGGGTGAAAATGAGGTGGCATGTTTGGCGCAAATAGCACTCTCGCAATCTGCAATCTGCAATGCTCTTCGTTCCTGCACTCAGTCAGATTTTTGATACGAGTTACGAGTGCTCGAAGGTTCCATTACAAAATACTGTCATTGTTATCTTTTATCATAGCTAACTTTCCTCTCACTATGGCATCCTTCCCAGTAGACAAAACACACGCCTACGGCAAATTGATTTTATTCGGAGAGCACTTTGTCGTTTACAAAGTCCCAGCCCTAGTGGGAGCAGTCTCAGCCTACACTGACTGCAAATTGGAATACACCGCCGAGCCTGGGTTGGAAGTGATTGACAACCGCCCAGCTGTTCCTCTCTACAAGGAGAAGAAGACGGAAGAGGGCATCGCGGCCATTAATTTAACGCTAACTCACTTGGGTGTCGACACTAAGAAGCGTGGGGTAAAGCTAACATTCGGTGGTGACCTATGTTGTGCATCTGGCATCGGTGCCTCGGCAGCACAGGTAGTTTCCCTTGCACGTGCTGTCAACATTGCAGACTCTCGATCCATGTCCGAAGATGAGATCAATGCCGCTGGATATGAAGGTGAGAAGGGTTATCATGGAACTCCATCTGGGATAGACAATACTGCTGCTACATTTGGAGGGCTTCTTCGTTTCCAAAGGACAGAAGGAGCGCCTATTTTTGACAAGAAAACATTGCTCTCGCCCATACGGATTGTATATGCATCTACTGGAATCACTTCTAGCACGACAGAAGTGGTAGGTGACGTTCGTGCTAAGAAAGAGGCCGATGAGGCTTGGTTTGCGGATCTTATTGGCAAATATACAGATTTATGTGAACAAGGCCAAAAGGCTGCAGAAGAGGGAGACATGGACAAACTTGGCAAATTGATGAATCTAAATCACGAATATCTACAGGAGCTAACTGTTAGCTGCAAAGAACTTGACGATCTTGTACTTGCCGCACGTGCCGCGGGAGCTGTAGGTGCGAAGATGAGTGGTACAGGACGAGGAGGTCTCATGATTGCACTGACACCTACAGAGGAAATTCAAAATGAAGTAGCATCAGCCTTGGAGAAATTGGCCCCACAGGTTTGGAAGACTACTTTCGCCTAACTTGATTTTATTGTGAATTGTTGAGAGTGTTATTGGATGATCAGGTGCTTTGCAAAGTGAAGATAGAGATGATAGATTACAACCAGTTCAGTAGACCATCTGACTTTTAAATTTAAGTGTACGTCATATGTTCAAAAATGTTTCCATGCTACATCATAATTTAATTATCTCCTCCTATCTTCTGTCCCTCAACCAAAGTTGTGCCGCAGCCTCTACTTGTGGCTTTAACCATGTGGTTGCTCTTGGCATAGCTCTGGATGCAGCATAGTCTACAATCCATTGCGGTAACAGCCTAGATACCCTCAATTCACACAACAACCACACACGAGTATGCCCCTCCTTCCCATCCGGATTGCTCTCTGTGTACCATATCCCCTTCGCGTACTTCAACGCCATGTTGGAACTCGCAGGATCCAAGGTGAAAATCATGTAGTCCCCCTTCGGATGAGGTCGGTACTTATGCACTGCAGCAATCTTTAATTTGAATTTTGACAGTGCGAATTGAGCACGTGTCACCGATGGAACACCGTGCTTACAAATTGCCGCAGTACCATCTTCAAAGTCTATAGGCTTCTCCGCTCTGTAATCCTCCTTCAAATGTGTGTTGGTGTACATTACAACCTCACGAACTGTTGGTATGGTTTGAGGGTAGGACTGAAAGTCAAGTAGACAATCCCAAACAACTGACGGAGGAGCCTTTACATCCCAAACCACAAACCCTGAACCAGCACGCCCCATATCGTCTTGATATTGAACGCGTTCCCCATCCAATAACCTACGATATTGTTCCGTATCAAGTGGCGGAAGTTCGAATGGTAGGGGCTCCCGGGGCAAAGAGAAAGCAGCTGAGACATCTCCTGTGAAAGCATCCTTTTCCGTCACACGCCTTTTGATAGTATTTCTTTTGTTGTCGGATGCTGCAGATGGTGCAGAAGACGAGGAAGAAATCACAAAATCATCCTCAGGCGAATCATCGGTCGATGAACTTTTTGTAGTCACATTTGTCGACGAAGAGGAATTGACTTCTACCCCATTCTTCGTCGAACCTGCTATTTCGTTCGCAAGTTTCGACAATATTGCTGCATCTTCATATTTCGGTTCCGAGGGCGTCATCTCATCAGCTAGCTGCTGCTTTGTTGTACCATTCTTAATCTCCTGACTGTTCTTATTTTGTACCTTTGATACCATGTCAATTGCCACATCCACATCCCAAGCCCCAATGGATGCCGTCTCAGCAACAATGCTTGCACCAGATCGTTCTGAAGGAGTTCCTTTGTCGATCGTCGATGCATTTTCAATACCCGTCCGTTTCTTCGCTTTCTTCAGCACGGACTTCACCCTGTTACGAACACCAAATCTGGATTCATCAAGTTCGCTCTTTTGACGTACAGCGTTGGACCATGTGCCCGATACGTAATTAATTGCGCGATCCTGTTTAGGTCTTTTTTGAGTACTCATGAAGTGATTGGAGTGCGCCAAGGTGGTAGTACGTGATCTAGGAGGAACAAAGAGTGTAGAAGATGAAGCCCGGTAGGGAGATGAAGCGGCATGTGCCATAAGTGAAGGAGAAATAAATAGTAGCGCTGCTGCTGCTGCAACCAATGAAAGTATTCTTTCTTGCCTTAGGTCAAGGGGGCGGCGATGATGACGTCTTTTGTGTTCACGTCTTGTAGCCACTGCAGCGTCTGGGATGTTTGACGTAAGGCGATGCCTTTTGCACAACTCGTGTGCATCATCAAATTGAGACATTGAATAGCAGCAAGAATTATTATTCACTCCTACTTGATCCTCACTTGAGTTCCGAAAGCCTTCCTCCCCATCGACATGTTGGGGTGTCCGATGATGTAGGGAACCTCCACGGAGAGGATGAGTTCCTATAATAGAGGTCGAAGTCTCCATCCCAAGTGACCTGTGGTCTTCTATACGAGCATCCATTGTTTCAACTATCCAATAAGTCTTCTATAATAATGATGCGATGTTGCCTTACACAGCTGGAACCAATGATTCATTGGATGGGTATCATCATGAACCGAATCCCTGCCGAATCCACACGGGTGCCATTTGCCATTATCCTCGTCATCCTCTCACATTGATGCGTCAGCCCGCCTGTGTTTGATGTTTGATGGCGAGAGCGGTGATGGTCTGTCCATGAGAAAGACACCTGTCTCTGTAAACATACCGCAGCGCCTCCACAAAACCCATTCCGCAAGCTGATGATGTTGTCGTCATAAGATGAACTTGCCCGCTCCCATCATGACAGAGAGAGAAGCATTAACACCGCTGGAAGCAGTACAAAAAGCTAGGGAGCAATGGCTGAATTCCACAAAGCAATCGGATCTCGATGAAGTAGAGAGGCTGTACCGATGGGCGCTGTCATCAAAAAATAACACTGATAGTGAAACAAACAAAGATGGTGACAGCGGACCTCCAAAAAAGAAGGCAAAGCAAGGTCACTGTGGCCTTGATCGATCTAATTACATCAATGCAAGTGAAAAGTTTGCTCTTCTTCTTTGCCAATCTGGCCGATGTAAAAAGGCAAAGAAAGGATTGGCTTCCATTGGTTTCACTTGTCGACTTGCAAAACGTGTTCTTGATTACCCAGAAGCAACGAAAGAATGCGAAGACTCATCACGAACGAACGCAGATCACAAACAACAAACATCACCTCTTTGTACAATCGTTGACAACTTCTTGACGCATGCTGAATTAGAAAGATTACAAACCGTCTTTCAGTCTTCCACAGCAAACTATTGGACAAGTCATGATTATG
>JALLBC010000010.1:3620-27623 GCA_036939775.1 Skeletonema grethae | reverse complement strand
TGCCGAGAAGAAGAAAGAAAGGCATTCACGAAGCTTGAGCTGCTGCGTACAATTTAAGTACACAAAGGGGCTCCCTTACACAAAGTTTTAGTAGATTAGCCCCTGAAAACAAGCGACCCCGTAACCTTAAAAAAAACGAGTCACGAGCTACAATCCCAAAGCACGACGAACGTCGTACAAATATTTTACAACCATGACATCATCATACGTAGCTTGGTCTCGACGTATCCCTATGAAAATCCTCCTCCCACAACAATGGGCGACGCTGAAGTATCTCTCGATGGTTTGGTAGATGAGAGTTGCGGAGACATTATCTGCCCAGACGAGTCACTGTCGGCCGATGACAATATTTACAGCGATGAAGATGATGATACACTCAGCATTGTCGGCATGTTGTGTGATGATATTACCGACATGTACGAGTCTTATGATTCGTCAGCACACGAGCATCACTATGAATGGGCGGCAGATGGAAATCACCAGTTGCGAAAGAGATACAGAGCGAAGTATAGAAACGCAACGAAAGTCCGGACACAAAAGCACACTGATAAAGGGAGATGCACCGTAGCTGGATGCAGTCGGTTTGTCAAGAAGGGGAGAAAGTGTCTGAAGCATAGAAAGGTGAAGAAACGCAAAGATGAGCATTTTGCAAAGTCGTCATATCTTTTGCCAAATGCGGAGAACAATACTCTATATCGAGACAGCTTCCGCTTTGATAATGAAGATGAATTTGATGGTTCTGGTTCTGAGAAAGATACCCGTGAAACAATTGGTATCAAAATAGTTGACATTTATGGTGGTGCACTCCCTCAATACTACAGAGTCAAGAAGAATTCAAGTCTAGACAAAATCTTTCAATCATACTCCCAACGAGTGGGTATACCTATGCATTTGCTAAATTTCAAGTGTTGGCAAAGACGTCGTGGCGAGAGGTTCCGCTCAGCCAATTCTATTGCTGATTCTCATGTTGATTCTCCTGCTAGCCTTGGCATGGAGGAAGGTGCCGTCATCAGAGTATCAAAATTAAAGCAAAAAAGCCTACCAACGTCAACACCAAAAGGACTTGATGAGATTACTATCCAGATAAAAGATGCAGTCAGCTTGGACATCATTGGAATCTATGATATAGAAAAAGATGATACAGGGCACCCAAAGTGGCTCTTTGAAGAATATGCAAGCTTAGTGGATACAAAAATCAAGTTTGTTCGCTTCAAATACAAAGATCGACCTCTCTTCTTGAGCAGCGTCAAAAACAAATCAGCATCTGATCTGGGTATGCAAGACAATGATGAAATACATGCGTGGCATATCACCGAAAGGACTTTGGAAGCGCCACCCAATGTACAGAGGAGCGAGAAGAAGAAACAGTCGAATCGCAAAGCCCATGCAAAAAGAGGTACGAAAGCGAGGGGGAAGAACAGTGCCTCGCCAAAGAAACTACCTTACCACGACATCGATATCGAGAAAAAATGGAAGCGGCTACACTCTAGGGCCATCTCTCGTGTCTTTGAAGAGGCTGCAACAATCTTTAAAGAGATTAGACAAAAGCTTGATGCTCTGAATTTGGAACGAACCAAACCCAAGTCAAAAAGGATCAACATCAAAAACAATTTGGCAGCATCTACTACCAAGCCAATTGACAATCCACCCAGCGAAGGGCTGGGAGGAAAGGCTGGAAAAACACACTACGCAATCCATGTTGGCGAAGTGAGTAACTTGTACAAGTCTTCCAAAAAGCGTTCTAAGCAACGCAAACTCAAAACAAGAAGAAATATTACAAATGAGAATATAACAATTGATCTCCATGGATTGACATCGGTTGAAGCAGAATCGAAGCTAAACGAAAGCTTACCTGTTTGGGTGAAAATTGCGATGCATGGTTCGTATCCATTCGTGACTCGTGTCAATATCATATGCGGTGGAGGTGCTCAAATATTGTCAGAGGTAGTGGAGAACTGGATAAAGCAAAATGAAAAGGTATCAAATGCACCAAAGAAAAGGTAAAGGGCAACTTTACACTTACAATTATCCTGTGAACGAGTCAACTAAAATAATGCTAGAGAGAAGAATCAACTAAAGATAGGGAGTTGGTGACTTACTCTCTTGAATTGCTGCACCGATATATTCCGATGAAGCACTATGCTCTGTCGAGAATCGGTTGTAAGCATAATATGTAATCATCTTGTGATAATCTGCTCATCTGAAGAGCTGAGGCATCAGGTGAAGAGATCGGGCGATGCCAAACTCCACGGAGAAGTATCTGCATAACAACGTTATTGAATACCACAGCTTACCATGTAGAATACAGTAATTTCATTTCAATTAGTAATATTTGTCCTATTTCACGTGGATACAAAGACTTCGAAATGACATCGCCCTTCTCCATTCAAATTCAATCCCTGCATGTGTCGTTCGGCAACTGACATCATGATTGCTGCTCGGAATCTAATGCAGCCTTCACCTCCGCAATGTCGTTGCAGAACTCCTTGTGACTTTTCCAGTGGGACTTTTGACATTCAGCCGAACAGTAATTTGCCAGCCCGCATCGGGAGCAACAGAACATCTTGCTGCGTTCCGCCATGTGATCCGGCTTACTGCAGCTTGGGTTGTAGCAAAAACCCATCTTCTTGACGGACTTGACATCTTTGTATTTCTCATCCAGACAGGCACACGGAATGCGCTTCCTATAATATGCAACGAGTGTGTGGTCATCAGCGCGGTCCAATTCAATAATCCTCGCCCAATTGATGACAGCTTTAGTTTTGCGAACAAACACTGCTATCCATTCTTCGAAGTGACATGCCAAAGTAGCGTAGAGCCCAGCAGAATCATTGTCCCCATCGAGAATACATTGCGTCCCACTGCACACAAGCATTGAAACGACTGTCTCCAATTTGGAAGAATACACATCGGCATTTTCTACTAATGTGGCTTGGTGCGCTGCCATGAACACTTCCACCAAGTTGTTGTCTTCTTGAGCTGAAGCATAGGCGGCAATGAATGCATTGATATAATCGTGTAGAATGTTCTCTTCAACATGTGACAAAGAGGCCATACCATGCATACACCTTTCTGAAGACGTGGCAGCATTGATTCCGAGCCGTTGCAACTGTGCTTCAAGCGATCCATTCTCCTGCTCATGCCGCTGATTGGCCAACGCTTCAACTTCAACCACTGCCTGGCTCTCTTTCGCTTTGGCTTTTGCTTCTTTGGCCGCCTTCCGTGCCTTGCCTCTGGCCTTCTTTCTCGAAGGCATTTTAGAGAATAGTCCGATATAGCCGAGGCTCAAGCAGAATAATAGATTCGCTGTCATTGTGCGCTTCGAAAAGTGGTGGTACGATGATTATTTACGTATATGGTACTACGTATCTACGTTCGTCCACCATGATGTCATATCTGAAATAACTGCCAAAATCGACATGCACCATGACCTCCAAAAGCAACGGTAGCCCCGGTGGTTATCTCTAGAGAGAGAATAGCGCCGATGTACCAGCCGTTTTCGGATACTTAATGATTATTTGGCGTCATTGTTCATGCCTGATTTTTGATTTTTCCAAAAAGTGGTGGTACCGGGTGATTACGTACATTAATCACTATCTACACTAAGTATTGTACCTACGTCGTACCAAAACCTAAAACCTAAAACTAACCACGTAACCATCGTAGAAATAACCTAAGACCTACCCATTCATTCAATCGAAGCTTTCCAATCAATCCAAGCCGACACTTCAACCTCCGCGGTCCGAGGTAGCTTGGCTCTCTTTGACTTTGCCTCCGTGCTTTGTGATTGGCCTTCATTCTCGATGGCCAGCAATAGTAGTGGTAGTGCCCAGGCTTACCCTTGGCCCAGGCTAGATAAGGGAAACAATCAGTCTCGAAATAGCACTCAAGTCGAAAGTCTCTACACCTCAATTCAATCGCCGCCCGTGCCTGCTGAGTCGCTTTAGCATGCAACACACGTTTGTATGGCTCTTCTTGATCGATCTTGACTTTTGAAAAGGTGGAATGGATGATAACATACGTTTCTCTTACATTTACATTGCTGTCAGCTTCATTTTCAGTTGTGCTTGAAATAGATTCCTCCATCACACCGCCATCATGCAGTACAGGTGATCACGATAGTAATAGGCCATCCTCATCCTGCAGATAGGTGACTTGTCGCCCTGTGTGGTTGCTGCTACATCCTACTGTTCTTTATGTGACCTCACAAAACGCATGATGAACTCTTACAAAACTTCATATCTCCGTTTGAAAAGAAGCCATCTGCATGTATTGTCTTCATATCCACCACCATTTAGATTGTAGTGTACTGGGAACTATGTCTGCATCACCATCCCATCCTAACGTCGTGGAGGATTATATTCAGGCCAAAACAATACAGATACAGATCAAGATAGCTTTTTTTGCTGGCATTAGACGATGATTTTACGAAGATGAATTTGTTTTGAGCGAATGGAAAGCCGTTCAAGAACAACAACATCATAAGTTGGCAATCGACAGGTTGATTTGATTCAGGCGAGCCGGCCAGCTCTAGCCTCCTAATCCTACAATACCTCTGCCTTCGTCCTTCTAAATGAGATGCCTATCTCAAGCCACGGGAACCTGGGGTTGACACGCCGCGATGAGAAATTCGTCGAGTACTTGGATNAAAACTTAATCCAAGTACTCGACGAATGTCTCACTAACAAAAAGCAGCCATTGTCAACCCCAGGTTCCCGTGCTCAAGCCTGTCCGCTTCCGAAAGAAGAAAAATTCTGACCGCTTGCTTGAAACATCCATGCCAACCTCGCTCTCGGTAGCATTGAAAGACAGCAGTTAGAGAGATCCAACTGAGCACCTTTACCCTCTTAATTGCACTCTGGACAAATCAGAAATCATGGCTACTCGCATTGGAATGATCGGCGCTGGGACAGTTGGTGAGTTTTTAACGTGCTTTGGATTCGAAGAACTCTGTTGAATCGCGCTGCACCATCTCATGATTATGCTACTGTTCGGATGTAGCGCTACAATAACTCTGCACTGTAGAGAATCGATTGTTAGCACTGTTTTATAATATCTTATGCATGTATTTGCTCATCACTTCTATTTCGTTCATTTTTTTCTGATGACAATCAGGAGGAGGAGTCTACGAAATAATAATGAACCGCCTCAAATCCTCCTCCGCCACCATCACCAAAATATGCGTCCGCGATGCCACCAAACCACGTGATTTTCAAATCGACCCCTCCACCACCCAAGTAGTCACGGACGTCTCCTCCATCCTCAACGATGACTCGATCAATTTGGTAGTGGAAGTTGCTGGTGGGACCACCTTTGCCAAGGATGCGGTATTCACTGCCTTGAAGGGGGGGAAGAGCGTGGTGACTGCGAATAAGGCGCTGATTGCCGAATATTTGGATGAGATTGTTACTTTGGTCGATGAGGTGAATGTTGGTAAGAGTGAGAAGGATTCAGTCAAGTTTGGATATGAGGCAAGTGTTTGTGGAGGGATTCCAATTATTCATACGTTGCAATCTACTTACAAGGGGGATATTATCAATGAGATCTCTGGAATATGCAACGGTACGACCAATTATATGTTGGGGAAAATGGAAGAGGGCGCGGATTATGATGATGTATTGAAAGAGGCACAAGATTTGGGATTTGCAGAAGCAGATCCTACCGCTGACGTTGCTGGGTATGATGTTCGCGCCAAGATTGCTATATTGGCAAAGTTGGCCTTTGGAATTACCGTACCCATTGATACGATTCCATGTATGGGTATCACGGAGATTTCAGTGGTTGATTTTGACTATGCCAAGTCGATGGGGTGTACCATCAAATTGGTTGGGACGGCAGTGCGGCAATCTGAATTCGGGGAGCATGATGGTGCACTTAGCGTGTATGTTTCTCCCAAATTGGTCCCGTTGAATCATTTGTTGGCCTCGGCGACTGGGTGTGGAAATGCCGTGGCGGTGGATAGCTCCAATTTGGGTACGGCGAGCTTCACTGGACCAGGTGCAGGGCGGTATGCCACGGCTAATTCTGTTGTTGCAGATGCGATGAGGGTGGTCAATAATACATGTCCATCGTCTCCATTTCCCATGTTATCGGCCGGTATTGATATTGACAATGATTATGTATCGGCATTTTACATCCGCATCTCCTTCCAGGATGGATTGGGAATTATTCGAAGTGTGGGTGACTTGGCTGAAAGTCAGGGAGTAAGCATTCATAGCATTTTGCAGCAACCAATTACAGACAGGATGGCTGCCGATACGGTTGTGACTACTGAGGCGTGCAAGTATTCACAGGTCAAGGCTTTGTGTGACTTGATTGAGAAGGAAGATTTTGCAAACTCTGCCCCAGTATTCTTTCCCATGATTTCGGATTATTAAGGCAACATGATCGGTGCGTGGAAGTGGAAGAATGGATTTGAAAGTCATGTAGTTTGATAATGGGCGATTATGGTTAAAAGCGTATGTTCAACTGTTTTCTCACTGTCAGTAGATATTGTATATACTTATGTAACAGAAATTTTAAAGTACATATGGTGGGCCCGCAAGGGGCGACATTGTGTGATTGGAATGAACGCAGTTCAGGGCCGATAATACCATCTCAAATTTACATATGGAGAGCTGGAAAAATGAGATGAAAGTAGAAATCGATAAAATCAACCTAATCCTACCCGACACCAATGTTAGGCAAAAGACTTTAATAATTACTGGCAATTATTGAGTTTTGATTTTAGGGAATAGAAATAGATCAATCACTAAATTCAGCTTCTTCCGACTCGGAGCCAATCTGATCAGTCAAATTACCTAGAGAGATCACTTCCTCGTCACTGTCCTCTTCCTCTTCGCTTTCTTCCTCGCCATCCTCTTCCTCGTCACTTCCACCACTCATTACTTCTGCCACTGCATCACTATCGTCCATCTCCTCTTCCTCTTCATCGTCTTCCTCCTCCTCTTCTACTTCAGCCTTTTGTTTCTTCTTCTTCTTCTTGGCATCCTTCGAAGGCTCAGACTTGACTTTGCGCTTAGCTCCAGCTGCCTTCTTCGTCTTCTTTTCTTTTGGAGCTTCCATAGCCATCGCATTCTCGACTTCATCAGTATTGATTTCAAAATCACGACTGTGGACTGCAACTACCTGCTCTTCGAGCCAAGCACTCTCCACTTCCAATCCTGCTGACTTCAACTTGGCTCCAACCTTCAACAATGCATTGTCCAATTTCTCTTTCTCGAACACAAGCAAAGCAGAAAGCTTGCCATGACTCTCAATTTTACTCTCTGCAATGAATTTACCATCCTTAGTCGTTGTCTGCTTCGACAGGGCCAGGAGCAGAGCTGAAATTCTTGGCATAAAAGTCGAAGTAATGTAATCAAGAAGGCACTTCGTTTCTTTGGATGATGCTAGTGACTCGGGGTTGCTCATGTAGCTCAAAATGAGCCTAACAAGTATACTGTAAAGTCGCTTTGTGCTCTTCAACAGTGATGACGAGAACGAGGCATTACAATCGACATTCTCCGCAAACGGAGCTGATGTGCTGATCACTTTGGCAGCTGCAAACAATATCGAAGAAACAAATCGCTGGGCCAAATCCAAAGATGAAGCTTTCATGTGTGGAATCATTTTCAGCGCTACGAAGTCGGCATTGTCGAGCCCCGTTTCGACCGAGAAGGAGATCTTACTTCCTAACGCAGCCCTTTCTTTAGCAAAATCATCTGTCGAATCGATTGCACTTATTACAGACGCTAGTTTCACTTCTTTTCTTGTCAACGTCTCTTCAATTTCATCGTTGAAATGTTCACCTATTCCCAATGTTCCATAAAGCGCCGACACCAATTGCTGCACTACCCCTATGATGCCATATCCTCCACTCCTTTTCATTTCACGCTGAAGTCTTTCTTGATGCTTTTCTGGCCAATTTTCGATCGCTGTTAGAGGGAGGCCCATCGTGGACCTAGCCGCCCGAATATTCTTCAGCGAACCAAGCAGTGGCACATGCGTTTCTCCGCTGAGTTGGTGATTCAACTGAAAGGTGACATCGATGACAGCTGAGAAGGGGAACACTTCATCAGATCCCAAGTCAGTGAAATCGAGACCCAGCACCCCAACACGTTTCCTTTTCCCCGTTTCCCATGCTCTCATGAATGCACAACCAAGTTGTTCTCTCATGTTTGGCTCATTGAAGGCTGACGCGGCAGCGGAAATGAGCTGGCTACATTCAAGTGCTTCGCCATACATTGTGTTGAGTAGTAGCTCAGAAAAGAGGCAAATTCGGTTGGGTGCCTCGTCGTCCTCAAGAGCTTTGTAAGTTGAGTGAATCGACATGAAAGGCAACAGACTCTTCATCAAATCGAGCGAATCATTGGGGACGTCAGTGCCTTTGATTTTGACAACGTCATTCTTCAGCCCAAGGTAGAAGGACCACCCATCCTTTGATGCAGGAACCGCAGACGAGGCCATTCTCATCGACATGGAGATCAAAGCTCCAACTCGCTTCGCTCTGGACATTGGATGGTTAGGCGCGTGAAAATTCATTCCACGCACGCAAAAATTAAATGCTCGAAGAGACAATTGTGCCAATGACGGATCACATGACAATGAGTGGCTTGGTGCAGCTGAGGTCTTATCCAACTGATAACAGTAAGCACAGAATTCGGATAATAAAAGAGGACCCATCGAAAAGCAAGTAGCAAGCCGGAATGAAACAAGCTTTTCATCCAACTCTGGTTCATCAAGAGAGCAAAAAGGGACACCTGGTGTTACAATCAGAGATGAACCACTTGTCAAAAGAATGCTCTTCGTGAGAAGAAAGCGTCGGAAGGGTGCGCAGCCACAAAGTCTCGTTGCAGCATCTGTGTTCTCTTCGCCATCGGACATTCCATCTACTTCACCACTCTTGGCTGCATTTGCACCAAATCTCCTCAACGAGCGTGTCAGAAATTCTTTGTCCATAGAAGGACTAAGGTCATGGACAGTATCTTCGACCAACTTTTTGTTGCGGACTAATGTAGCAGAGTTTATATCGCTTGATTTCACCATCGTGTAAGCAGCGATCTCTTCGCCCTTCTTCGCCTTCTCAGTTGACTTTTTGCTCTCCTTTGATTCGTCCTGAGAATTTCCATCCACTTGCTTCAGTTTCTTCGGCTTTTTCGATGAAGGTTTCTTCGATTTCTGGCTGACAAACGAAGACATGATTTCTGCTGCTCTATCGACGGCATCAATACGGAGGTTGAACAAATTTTCCACCTCTTCATTAGTTGACTCAGTATCATCCACTGATTCAACCAAGTTGTCGTTCTGCAATTCACAGGTACTCAATATCGCCTCGACAAGCACAGCAACTGAAACGAGTGTAGAAATCTTGAACACCGCCATCTCCTCTACTCTTTTCGAATTATCTTTAATGTCGAAAATTTGCTTGTGGGATTTCAACCATTCCAAATACTCATCAATATCTGAACACGCGGCCATTCGACGTCGTAGTTGAGAAAGAGCTTTCTTCAATTCATTTTGGGCGTCATTATCGTCAGATAGTGATGCAGCAGCGGAACAAGAGGCAACGAGAAATGATAGCGGTTCATTGATTCGGCTCAATGCCTCGTTGAACAGCATTTGTCCAATTGGCACAGTCTTTTTCGACTTTCCCCTCTTGGCTTGCACAGCGTTGCGTTGAGGAAATTTGGATATGATGTTCTCAAAACGTAGCGGCATCGATTTATCAACCCTAGTTTCTTCCCCATCTTCGTCATCAGCTTCCATTTGGGATAGTCCAACACCTTGTGCGGCACGTTTCCGCCGCGCATCCCTCTCATGCAGCTCTTCTTTTGGAGTTGTGACATACCGATCGAGTGACGATTGGAGTACTTCAGAGACGATCCGAATTAAAGCATTTTGACTGGTTGAGGGGATAACCATTCCAGATATCCCACCGCGTTGAGATCGAAGAGCCAACGGAGACATGGTCGATGCCGGACTAGCAGCTGATGACGGGGATACTGAGTCCTGGGTTTGAGATGCAGCCAATGAAGATACTGCTGACTTTGGAAGCAAGGCTATCAAAGCAGAATACGCCTCCATTCGAACAGAGGGTTGGTGTTGAGTTAAGCACCGGCGAAGACATCCCTTAATCTCGTAAATCACAGACGTCCACGTATTTGCCCTCCCTAGCGAACTGGCAACTGCAGCTGCTCCGAGTAAAGCAACTAATAAGTTTGCCGCAGCCTTCCTCTTTTCTACATCCGCAGAAAACAGAGCCTTCTTGGCAAGAAGAAAGGCATGATCAACGTGGTCTTCAATATCCGTTTTCTTCCATAGTGATCCCAAACCCTGTCGTTGAGTTGCCTGCACGAGGAGAAGCCTCCCGATAGTTGGAGAAATCACGTCTCGGGCAACTTGACCACTCATTCCACCCCCAATCAAATTGGACAACGTCTCAATGATATCTCTCAAATGATTCGTTACAAGGCAGAGACCGATGATTTCTTCCCGCTGCTTATCCATCAATCCATCGTTCAAACTAGTGTTGTCCATGAAAATATGCCGGAATGGCTTGGGGGAAAAGTTCAAAAGATCCGTAAGCAACAATGAATGCTCCAACGAATTTGGTGCCATGGAGCAGAATTTATCAAATGAAGTCTTCAATATGTTCCGACACAAGGAGGTACCACCATTGGTAGAGGATGAATTGCCGTGCGATGTTGTCAGCGACGACGACAGATAGTGAGATGCGGAAGCTGCCGATTGGTAAAAGAGGCAGCATAATACAAATCGACCGGTGCTAGCAGTTGCATGAGCCGCAGACGTATCCACCGTAGGAGCTTTTGCACCACTACGTTCGTTGCCAAACGATGAGATATCCAGAATGGGTGCAAGGCTACTAGCTGAAGGCACAGCATTCGTCGAACTAATCTTGATCTCATCACGTTTCACACAATCCACGCATAGAAACCCCAAGGAAATCAATGACGGAAGGAGATCCAATCCCCTCCCGACCCCACTGGCGACAGATTCGGTATCGGCACCAAACTTGGCAACTGCTACAATATTTGACAGGACATGTCCGATTCCACTGTTATGTTTTTCATCCTTGGAAGGAAGCCCCTTCAGACCATTATTCTTTGCACCTGCCATCTGTACCGATTTCACTAAACAATCCATCCAAGGATGACCCAACCCTATCACATCCCCGGTAACACCCCTTCCAGACTTGATACGAATCGTTTCCTCCTCCATCACCAAATCTCGTATAGTTTCCAATATTTGATTTCGAATTCTTGGAACGGCAGTTGCCACGGCTAGTCCCATGGCTAGTTTGAAGGGTGTTAATCGTTGATAGCGGAATGGTGCAACCTCATCACCATCATTGGATGACGTGGTTGTGGATGCTGCAGTTGTCATAATGATCTCCCCACCAAGCATGGATAACACCGCCTTGGCCATTTCAGGATCTGACCTTGCATGTGCACCTACATGTGCAAGTGAATTGTACCGTGCCCATCTCCAAGCCTCTTCCAAATGTGGTGTATCCTTCACCTTCCGAGCTGCTCCCGCTCCCTCATTATCATCTTTGGCACCAAATAAATCTTTGGAACTGCTATGTAACAATGTACCATCACTTGGCGCACGTGTCGTCCCTCCCTCCTCTTCCTCACTATGATTCACTCCATCATCATCATCATTATGACCCACAGAAACAACATCCTTTTGCACATCATCATCCAACACCAACACAATCCCATCCAAACACATACGTCGTAATCTCATCCCACGTTGTTTCTCACTCTCCAATTTCTTCTCTGCCGAAGATTTCACACACCAATTTCCATTATCACTACTACCAAACATTCCTCTTGATGCAGTGGTGTTGTTCGTACCACCACGTCGCATTACACTGAGGGGTAATAGACCAAGTTGATATACCAATGGTGGGATAGAGTCATAATCACATTGTTGATGAGAAGTGATGAGGGTGGATATGGCTTTTTGGAGGAGGTGGGTTGGTCGATCGATGAATGTGTAGTGACATTCTTTCATTTCAACTGTATTGTTGTTGTTGTTGCTGTTGTTGGTACTGCTGCTACTATTAATGTAAATCAACGAAGATGTCATACCACCACCAGCAGCACAAGTCCTCCAAACACGACGTCGTGACAACCTTCCCGGATCATTTGATTCCAAATCTCTCAAAGAGTTGATAATGGCAGTGGTGGCACTTGGTCGGACGGATAGTGTACGTGTAGTGGAAGAGGAGGATGATGGTGCACGTTTGTTTTGGGTTGGGACATTGCATAAAATGTCTAGAATGGAATCAACCGTACTGTTGTTATTGTCCATCTTGATTGAACATGATGCAGTGTCCACTCTATCATTATCATCGTCATCATTTGCTATATTTTCAATGACATGACCCGGATTCAACCTCACCACCTGCGAAATCTCATCAGCATCCATTCTCGCCAGAAAATGATCCAACAATAAATCCACCGCTGTCGTACTCCCATTATCACTACTATAACTCGTATTACCATTTGAACATGTGACATCATCTTTCAATAATACAGAGGGCAATAAATGATCAAGTACAATGGATTGAATCAATTTGGCATTCCATACTCCCGCCATGGAAGAAGAAGATGATGTGGAATGGAGTGAGGCAAATGGTAATATACCATCTGTGAGTAATCGTCGTGCAAATTGTACCTCCATTGAAGATGCTGCAGTATTGTTTGTACTATTCGCTGTGGTGGCGGATGCCACTGTAATGCCAGTGTTCAATGAGGATGAAGCGCCAGCAGTAGCATTCTCCAAAGTATTTCCAGTAAAACTAAGCATGGCCAACTTGACAATTAATTTGATCACATAATAATTCACGTGATTCCATTCGATTTCTCCAGAGTGTAATTTGGCAGTGAAGGAGAGGAGGCTGGCCACGTCTGTTTCACTGATGGAAGAGGACGAGGAAGATTGGTTGGTATTGTTTTGGAGTGGTGTTGTCCATGCTTGCAGATTGGTTAAAAGTTTTGTCCCTTCGTCTTTTTTTATGCTAGTCGAGGAGGCCGTTTTTGCTGCATCTTGATCGTCAATCATTTCGTCATCATCACTATCATCTTTCTGACGGTGATAAGCACGCTGACTTTCCATCAACTCGGCCTCCATTTCGGCAGGGAGGGGTAACGTCTTATCTAAATCCAATGACGACGAATTCAATGAGGACCGATCGCTACGATTATTGTTACTGGCGGCATTATTATTATTATTAGTATCAATATTATTAGTACTCTGGCGACGATCTAGTTGAGGCTGTGTTTCGGCATCCTCCCAGTTGGTGGAGGCGGGGCTACCGTTGCTTTTGGAGCTCATGGTGCATGTCGATTTTGGCAGTTATTTCATGTTCATGAGGTAGGTGGACGAACGTAGATAAGTAGTACCATACGTAAATAATCATCGTACCACCACTTTTCGAAGCGCACAATGACAGCGAATCTATTATTCTGCTAGAGCCTCGGCTATATCGGACTATTCTCTAATAATGCCGTCGAGGAAGAAGGCCAGAGGCAAGGCGCGGAAGGCGGCTAAAGAAGCCGCCAAAGCGAAAGAGAGCCAGGCAGTGGTTGAATTTGAAGTTGAAGCGTCGGCCGATCAGCGGCAGGGGCAGGTGGAGATGGAGAATGGATCGCTTGAAGCGCAGATGCAACGGCTGGGAATCAATGCTGTCAACTACCCCGAAAAGTGTGATCATGGTAAAGCTTCTTTGCCACGTGTTGAGGAGAAGATTCTACACGATTTTATCAATGCATTCATTGCCGCCGGCGTTGTGACATCCAGATCCAGAGTGAGTGTGCACCTGTTTGATATTATCAGAGCAGCGCGCCGAGCCACAGAAGAAGAATATGCCGACGTCTATTCTTCCAAATTGGAAGCAGTCGTTTCAATGCTTGTGTCCGCCGGTACGCAATGTATTCTCAATGGGGACAATAAGAAAGCTCAGTTCTACGCTTCTTTGGCATGTCACTTCGAAGATTGGACAGCAGTGTATGTGCGCCAAACTAAAGCTGTCACAAATTGGCCGAAGATTATTGAATTGGAGGACGCTGATGACCACACACTCGTTCAATACTACAGGAAGCATGTTTCGTGTACCTGCCTGGACGAGAAGTACAAAGAAGTCAAGTCCGTCAAGAAGATGGGCTGGTGCTGCAATCCAAGCTGCAGTAAGCCGAATCAGATGGCGGAACGCAGCAAGATGTTCTGTTGTGCACGATGTGGTGAGGCTAACTACTGCTCGACTGAATGTCAAAAGGCCCACTGGAAAAGTCACAAGGAGTTCTGCAACGACATTGCGGAGGTGAAGGCTTCATTAGATTCCGAGCAGCAATCATGATGTCGTTGCCGAACGACACATTCGAGGATTGAATGGAGAAGGCTGGTATTGCTTCCGAGCCATCTTGTGGCCACGTGAAAGAGAATAACTACTGCCAAGACAAAAGAGGGTGATTGTATCTCCTCAGGGTCTGGAGGCGTCATACATGTCGATAATACGGAAAGTCCTCCAACAGTATGGAATCTCCTTGATCAAAAAATGACAAGTGTTTATTGTAAAGTAAAGAATCCATTGAAATACTAGAACTTTCTTAGCAGTGAAACAGCAAATTAGAGTGATGGTGATGAAATATCTAATCTCGTAAGTAGAACATATTTAGACAAATATTTCATTCGTTTGCATGGTAATACTCTAGAGATCTTGCATTGCGTGCAATCCAATGCCGATGTATCAAGTGTCTTCATCCGATTTAAACGTCTACTAAAACTAATTGGCAGCGTACTACACAGAATGACATGGTCGAAGTGCATCTTATGAATACCGTAGATTTGGTACCGTAGATTAACTTTTAAAATCAAGAGGAGCAGATTTCTGCCATTTTTCTTCTTCAAGACTCTTGACAGGTCGGTACCAACGAAACACTTAACGATACTCTGCTGTTTCGTCGCTATTTGTTGCTCATACTCTCTAGAGAGCTGCTGATGCCGTCGAGGAAGAAGGCCAAAGGCAAGACACGGAAGGCGGCTAAAGAAGCCGCCAAAGCGAAAGCGGTAGTAGCGGCGTCGGCCGATCAGCGGCAAGTGGAGGAGGGATCGCTTCAAGCGCAGATGCAACAGCTGGGAATCAATGATGCCACGTCTTCCAAAAGGTGTATGCATGGTAAAGCTTCTTTGTCACGTGTTGAAGAGAAGATTCTACACGATTTTATCGACGCATTCATTGCCGCCTGCGTTGTGACAACCAGAGTGAGTGTGCGCCTGCTTGACGTTTTCATCACAGCGAGACAAGCCACAGAAGAAGAATATGCCGACGTCTATTCTTCCAAATTGGATGCAGTCATTTCGATCCTTTTGTGCAGTGGGACGCAATGTATTCTCGATGGAGACAATAAAAATGCTCAGTTGTACGCTTCTTTGGCATGTCACTTCGAAGAATGGAAAGCAGTCAACGTGCGCAAAACTAAAGCTGTCATCAATTGGACGAAGATCATTGAATTGAACTGCGCTACGCGCTGCGCTGATGACCACACACTCGTTGCATATTATAGGAAGCGCATTCCGTGTGCCTGTCTGGAAGAGAAATACAAAGAAGTCAAGTCCGTCAAGAAGTTGGGCTGGTGCTGCAATCCAAGCTGCAGTAAGCCGAATCAGATGGCGGAACGAAGCAAGATGTTCTGTTGTGGAAGATGTGGCGAAGTAAACTATTGTTCGAGCGAATGCCAAAAGGCCGACTGGAAAAGGCACAGGAAGTTCTGCGACAGATATGTGAAGGCGATGGCTGCATTTGATTCCAAACATAGTGCTTGATTCCAACCAGAAGTAGCAGCCCGAGCCCCAGCTAGAGGCTGAAGCTGAAGCCAAGTTTGATTGAAGAGAAGGCACAGTACACGAACTTACTGCATCTATATCCACGTGAAATGTAGAAAGAATATTACTAATTATCCTCTATGCCTGGTGCTTGATAAGATAAACTACCATTGAGGACAAAAAGGACCCACTCTTGCTCTTGCTTCCAATGCTAGAAACATGATTCAAACCACAGATGACTCGCCCAAACCAAAGCGGTCGCTTATGATAACAAGATCAAGATGGATCCGCTCTTGCAATGTTAGTTGTGCCCCTTTATTCCATCTATTGACTCATAATATGCTTACTTAGTTCGGTAGAGAATGGACGAAAGGATACAAAGTGCACCCATTCAGATATAGATATAGAATGAGGAAGCAGGCAAAGCGGAAAGACAATTGATCACAAAATGATGAATCTACTACATAGTTCCTCGACTGAATGATTATCTATCTAACCAACATGACGCTAGTTCTTGTGTGTTGGCATCGAGAAATACGAAGCTGTCGATCTATGCTTAGAAGAAGTTCATCTATTCTTGTACAAAGCATGTTCGCCAAGGCTCTTTTACTGCTATTATGAAACACCAAGAAGGCAACTGATCCGTACCATGCCTCGGGTAATCTTATGAAAATGAATACTGTTGTTGCCAACAAAAGAGAGAAAGTATTCGGCATTAGCACGCGTTATATTAAAAAAATCTTCCCCATCGTAGATATGTTGTAGCACACAGGCACAGCGAAGCAATGACATGGGCAGATGGCAGAGCTGCTGTTTTGGCATGCGCATGGAAATGTCCTAAATTTCCACTAGACACGAAGACACTCATCTCTTTTGGGCATCCAATCCAGCGACGAGACAGATATGCACGACGACGGCAGAAATCAACCCTTCCTTGTCAATACGCAGTAGCTTTCAGCACGACCAAATCCACTCACCGTATGTTTTTCACAGCCACCAATGCTGCCAACAACAACCCCTACGATATCACACACCCTCCTTGCATGCATTTGCCATTTTGTGACTCCCAATCCGGATTGTCAATATCAGTCCTAAACACATCATGGGAATAAATCGTCAAACTTGTAATGATCTCATCAAACCCAGGCCGCCCCTTGGGATTTTCATCCCAACACCTCTTCAGCAAGGTTGATATACGCTCATCCACATCTCGAGGGATTAATGGCCGCTCTCCATCCACGGCTGCCTTCGTCGCAGCATCCACTCCCGATAAACCGCTCCACGGAGGTATACTCCGGAGCATGTAGTAAAATATCATTGCGTAGGAGTATACATCCACTGTTTCGGAATACTCCTCGTGACGGAATACTTCCGGTGCCATGAAACGGTAGGATCCTGTCTCACCAGTCATTTGGAATGCCTCCACTTCATTCTGCTCGGGATTTGGTCGGATCTTTGCTAGACCAAAGTCGGCAATTTTCAAAGTCCCACTAAAGTCAATCAGTAAGTTTGCTGGTTTCAAATCACGATGGATAATCGGTGGTCGACTCTTATGCAAATGATTCATCCCGGCAGCGAGCTGCTGTGCATAAATGATTTGTGTCCGCTTCGGCAAGTGTGAGTTGTTAATAGCATTTGCCCGAAAGATGTCCAATAATGAACAACGGCAAATTTCGGATATCATCACCTCCACATCTTCAGTATTGGAATAGGCCAACATCATGACAATATTGGGATGACGCAATCGTCTCATAATAGCCGTCTCCTTACGAAAATCTTCCAAAGCCAACTCCTTCTCCTCTTCGGTAATAGCCGCTTGTTTCATCTCCTCCATCCGCTGTGAAACCCGATCCTGATTCTGCACCTGCTTCTTCATCAACCACCCCTTCTGAATCTTGGACGCCTTGATACACTTGGCAGCCACAAGTATTCCCCTCCATCGACACTTGTAAATCTCTCCAAATGCCCCACTCCCAATCCGTTCAATCATTTCCAATTCGGAAAAGTCCACACGTAAATTCTCATCTTCATCATCGGACCCATCGGAAGTTTCGTGTAATGATAATGACGCACCACTTATCCGACCCACTACTCGGAGTGACTTTCGAAAGTTATGCTTGCTCAGATTTTCAATCGCATCAGAATTGGCACTTGTGGTGGCACCATATCCCCGTAATACCTCGGCAACGTGCTTGTTATCCTTTTCGAGTGCATCATCGAGTGGTCGGCCACCCCATCGATCTTCGACGTTGACATTGGCACCTCGTTTGCACAAGAAGGATACCACGTCAATGTGTCCCTCACTTGCTGCGAGGTGCAATGCCGTCCGATGATCATAATCACCCTTGTTAATGTCCAATACATCAGTCGGTTTTTTCGTCGAACTAACATCCAAATTCACCCCGCCACCACCACCTATACTAGTCGAATTGACACTGCCACTACTCTTCCCCAATCTACGACTACCACTCAAATCCAACGTGGGAGTCTTGACCGTAATCCCCCCAATACTCCCAGTCCTCATTCGTACCGGCCCACTCCCACTACGATGATGACCATAATATTGTTTCGTACTAGTACTATCACTCATATCCATCCCCACCGCCATCCCATCATTACTCTCAATAATCAATCGTACCTCTTCAATATCCCCCGCTGCCGCAGCACTAATTAGATTATTCGTCAAATTGACACTCCCCGTCGCAGCCCCCTTGGATCGCAAATATCTCGCCACACTGACATGACGATGACGATGCGCATCATCCAACGGACTTCCACCCCATCGATCCGATCGATTGATTTTAGCACCCCGTGCAATTAGAAATTTGACCACGTCTAAATGACCCTCACTCGCCGCTACATGAAGTGCCGTGCGACGATCATAATCGCGAAAGTTGACATTGGGATAGGTTTGGGTGATGTAGTTGATGACCGTGGGGAGGGAGCCGATGGCGCAGAGTTGGAGGAGTGTGCACCCCATGGCGAATTTTTCGGGAGAGGTGGTGAGGTCGGTTTGGGAGGCGAGGTAGCCGTTGCCCCGTTTGGCGAGGGTGTGTGATGCGTTGAGTACGTCAACGTTGGTAGTGGTGGTGGGCTGTTTGGTGGAGGAGGAAAAATTGACTTCTTTGGAATTTGAATTTGGAATGCCATTGATGTTGTTGCCGCCATTATTTACTGTTGGTTCAACGCTCAGCTCTCCTTGCTGACCGTTTGAATTATTATTATAATCATCCGCCACGATTGAAGCAATCGATGCCATTTGCTCTTCTGACTGACTAAGACCTATTAATGCATAATCGTTACTTTCATCTTCTTCGGTGGAAATTATGGGATTGGAGGGCCGGTTGATTAGTTGCCGGCGAGAGCCGTTTTGTTGCTCGGGGTTGCTGGATTCTGTCGTTATCATTGTTGTAGTCTCTCCATCTATTCGCTGCTATGTAATTAAGTTTGTTGCTATATATGCTTTATGTTAGCTTGCTTGCTTTGTACATCTATCAGTTATGAGTGGAAGTGGATGCCATGGTGCGGTGATGCCTTCTCCGACGAGTCAACGTGTTGGGGCGATTTTAAAAAGTGTCACAAAGTGCCGAGAGGCCACTTGTAAATGTCATGCATATGGCAATAATACCAGTTCCTATGTAGATTGGCCATGGGCCGTGCTGGGCCTTTTTCAAAAGTTCCCAGCGGGACCACTTTTTGTACACGTCACAGAACGAGAGAGAAACTTCATCTTCTGTAAAACTCGTGACGTCCGGACGAGAGATACGTAGAAGGAAGAAACATAGAGACAGGAGATCATCACTATGTATCCCATTGTAAGACTCCAGTTGATTGTTCCAGTGGATAGACAAGGTGATAATGCCAACCTATATACCATTGCAAGAGCGGATCTATTCTTCTTATTTATGTTTGTCAGTGGAGTAGAACAATAACATCTTGCAGCGTACCGCTGCAGTGCTACCATCTTCTTCTTCTTCACGGACTTGACCTCATCTTTCTCTCTTCTTTCTTGTCCAGACAGGAGCAGCTTTTGAGTACTTCAAGCAGAATCATGCGTGTTATGAAGAGTGGGGCTCGAGTATAAAAGTGGATGCGATTCAGGCCGAGTTGGATAATGTTCAAACTATCCGCCACTCAAATCAATAGATTGGGGTTCAACTCTTCGGTAGTAATCACGAAATTTAATACGATCAACATTGTACGCCTACATGCGTATAATTAGATCACCTGCTTTGAGTATCGGCAGATGAAAGGGATCACGTACGTGCAAAGCAGGTGAGAACGGTCGAACTCACCTATGAGAACGTCAATGTAGTACGTAATCATCCGGTACCCGGTACCACCAATCGAGAATCGAGAAGTCAGCCGCGCCGCAGCATTGCGCAAGAGAGCCCAATGTTGACCTAATCATTCTGCTAAAGCGGCTCGGCACGGCTCGGCAATTGAGGTGGAGAGATATATTTGAGAAGCTAAACCCTCCTTGTCTGAGCACTGCTGCTGCTGGCATGCCGTCGAGAAAGAAGGCCAAAGGCAAGGCGCGGAGGGCCGCCAAAGCCGAAGCCGCAGTCAAAGTGAATGAAGCCAAAGAGGGCCATGCACTGGCGATTAACCAGCAGGTGGAGATTTCTCTTGAAGCACTACTAAAACGGCTGGGAATCAACTCTTCTGAAAAGTGCAAGCATGGAAATCCTCCTACATCACAAGATGATGCGAATTTTTTTGAAGATTTCATCAAAGCATTCGTTGCCGCCTATAATGTTTCAGCTCCAGAAGACAACAACTTGGTGGAATCGTTGATAGCAGCGAAGCGAGCCACGGAAGAAGAATATAGTGGCGTATACTCTTCCAAATTGGAGACAGTCGTTCCTGTACTTTTGTGCAGTGGGACGCAATGTATTCTTAGTGGAGACAATAATTATGCTCGCTTCAACGCTGTATTGGCCTGTTACTACCAAGAATGGACAGCAGTGTTTGTGCGCAAAAGTAAAGCTCTCATCAATTGGCCGAAGATTATTGAATTGGACCGCGCTGATGACCACACTCTCGTGGCATATTTCAGAAAGCGTATTCCGTGTGCCTGCCTGGACGAGAAATACAAAGAAGTCAAGTCCATCAAGAAGATGGGCTTTTGCTGCAACCGAAGCTGCAGTCTACCTGGGAGGAAGGCAGAACGCTGCAAGATGTTCTACTGCACTCGATGTGGTGAGACTAACTACTGCTCGATTGAATGTCAAAAGGCCCACTGGAAAAGTCACAAGGAGTTCTGCGACATGCATGTGGAGGCGAAGGCTGCATTAGATTCCGAGCAGCAGCCCTGAAGCGACACAATCGAGGATTGAATGGAGAAGGGCTTATGGTAGTTCGAAGTCAAGTAGAACAAATATTACTATTAGAAATTACATCCTAGATGGCAAGCTGCGATAGTCAATAATGTTGTTACACAGACACAGATACTTCTCCCTGCAATTCGGCATCGCCCTGTTCTCTTCTAGCCGATTCTTCCAACTCCTCATCCGGAAGCATTCTCCTCGATAGAGAAATTCTCTCCATGTGATAACAGATTACGCTGCCAAACTGAACTTGATTCTTATTCAACCACCAGCCAGCCCCAGCAATAAGTAATCCACTTGCAGCGAGAACAACAAAGTGAATTGGTACGTTGGCGGCAGGTGCAGCGAGAGCGGCCAATGCAGATGCAATTTTGACCGCAGTCATTAGCCAGCCAACTGCACAGAGTACGAGCAAAAACACTTGGCTATATCCGATGCCCACTATAAGGAGAGGAATGAGCGCAATCACATTGAATACAATCCAAGGCCATGCCACCGACGATCCAAAAATGTCAGTAAGAATGATCATTCCAATGAAGAATGCTATCGCAGAGACATTAATCCCCCAAATGAGAGGGCTTCGAGCAATGCCTCGTTTGCAATGAGTCAAATCACATAGAATGGCCAAGTACAGAGCTGCACTAATGGAGAGCCACCATCCCCAAAACTCATTCAAATCATTTTCCCATACAGCAATGGCAAGATATACAAAGTTTGCACAAGCGCTTACTCCAATATAGCTGGTAATCGCCATTGCAGGAGCCTTTCTCTTGAGCCACAAAACGAATGATGCTAAAGTAACAGGTACTGCAGAGACAAATATTGCGAATACGGAATGCTTTGTCCAGCAAATGTCATCGTAGTCACTATTTGCAGCCTCATCATCGTAGGATAGTGATCCCTCTGCATCATACCGCTTTGAACTAGACTTGGTGTAAGTACTATGAAGCTCAACTTCCATTCCGTCATAATTGTCGATTGAGTATATGAGAGTGCCCGAGCCAGCCTGCTCTCCAGACCAAGGAGGATAATCCTTGAACCAGAGCGTGTTGTTGTTAATGAAGAAATCATAGGGACCTTGAAATGAATGCCGAGTCGGATCCGTCGTTTGAACTACTGTCCCATTGCTGCAGCCCACTAAGTTGCTCTTGGGTTGCTGATTACCATTGGACGTAGGAGCTGCATCAATACCAGTAAAGCACGCCCAACCATCCCCTGTCGCAATAAACTGTGATGGATTTTGGATGTAAGGGAAATTGAATGGTTCTCTACCCACTGTTGCTGCTGACCAAAGCGTTTGAGTATTATAGCCGCTTTCATTATCACTCCCCTGAAACAAGGTGAAATTTTGTTCCGCTCCAGCACTAGAAATGTACGCAAATGTAGCATACGACAACTCATTAGGTTGGGTAGATGATGCCCATGCACCAACATCACTCGGCAAAATCGAGATATCCGTAGACCAATGTCCACTAGACGATGGTTCATAAGGTCCAGTTGATCCTCCGTAGCAAGAAAACAGATTCATTGGCAAGAAATATCCAGTAACGCCAAGTGCAAGGGTGAATAATCCGTATAGCAAATTGGCCAGTACTGGCATCCTTCGCTCAGAATGGGTTGTCGATCCAGGCAACATTCGACTGATCCTGCTGCGCTGAGTAGGAAGATCTGCTGCTACCGCAGTGACTACAACATTTTCGGTCTCGTTGTGTACAGCACTGTCATCAGAGTTCTCTTCTTCCGACTCATTCCTACCATTTTGATCATTATTCTCGTTTGCAAATGAAGCAGCGGCGGCTTCAGCAGTAATATCAGTATCAACATCCCAACCGCTTTTCTTATCCACCGTCCTGGCCAGCCCGAACAACATGGCGGTGTAGATGATGGAAATGAGGAATCCGATCCACCATTTTGTCGAAGCCCCCCATGCAATGATGGAAATGAATGCGATATTGACGACGATGGCGCCGACCCATGCGAAAGTTTGTTCCGTGGTGCACATTGTAAATATTTTATTGTGTCGTCTTATTATATAACAGAAATTTAAATTGTGTCGTCTTATTGCCTTGAACTACTTGATTGATTTGAGCCGTGGTGCTTTGGCTCTTGGCTTGGTCCATCCAAGATACTTGTTCTTGCTTTGAAGGTTGAGTTCACGATTCGCGAGTCGGTCCTCAGTCGTGGAGGAAGACACCTACGTGCCGCTACCTATGCAGTTCTCTCGGCTAGCTGCCAAAAGTGGTGTTTCGACAAATTTGGCCATGGTTGGCTTCCATTTTTTTGTGAATTTTTTTTTGGAAGGTCAGAGCATTGTACTAATTCCTACGTTAGGTTTCTGCATGGGCTGATTACAAACTCTCTAGCATTTTCAGGAAGCGTATTTCATTCTGCAACGCAAGCTGCAGTCAGCAAGATGTTCTATTGCGCTCGATGTGGCGAGGTAAATTACTGTTCGAGTGAATGTCAAAAGGCCGCCTGGAAGTCACTTATGGAGCTCTGCAACATAGTTGAGAAGACGAAGGCCGAGTTTGAATCTAAACAGCAGCATGACTCTAGTTGAAGAAGTAGCGCTTGTTCCATTTATGCATTTAATCGTCTAAAGAAAGATCTAGCGCTATTCATCACTTCTTACACATTAAAATTTCTCTAATTACTAGCAGAAAACAATTTTTCAATCTCTGCAATTACTTATCCCCGAAAGACTTGAATCAGTTCACTTCTACTCATTCACTGCCAAAGGCCAACTCGACTCTCATCACCGGATCCCTTGCCTTTCTCTTTCTTCTCTCCGTACTTCCCTTTTGCCTTTCCTTTGCCTCCTCCCTTTCCCTTTCCCTTC
>JALLBC010000009.1:0-20781 GCA_036939775.1 Skeletonema grethae | reverse complement strand
TACCCCTCTCCACTCAAGAATAATTGATTTAATGGATAGGCAGTGTGATTGTTGTGCTGAATTGAATTATATTAGGCATCTTCTGCTCATAAACACTGTGTATACAGTGTAATTTTCGAGGTAAGTGTCGCCCGGACCAAAAGCTGCTGGCAGAATGTTCGAATCTCCGCCATTGGTAGGCACGATCATGCTTTGTTTGTAGCTGTTCTGGTTCGGATATTATATTTAAAGGTATTGTAGGGGGCAGAATAGAATAGATGGAGATGGAAGATAGCTTAGAAAGGATATTGTGGGCGGCTTGTAATGATGCATTACTTTTTCAGCGCAAGAAGTAAAACATCGGTATCGGAATATTATCTATCTCATACACTCTCACTCAAATGAAACATGCGTTTCTTTGGTATTTCTTTCCTTGATTAGCGAAAAGGGCGCCTTTGAATTGGGTCATCCGATCTTTGTGTGAAATTTTCGCACAGAAACTTTGTTGTGAAGTGAAATCAAGACGTTTACTACAACATAAAACACTGAGTTCAATCTAAGTATTGCAATTGGTGTTGATAAATTTTCCAACTACGCTGTCATTGATCCTTGGGTTGTGTCGTGGCGTATTCCAGTCTCCTTATTAGTGACGTCCGTGAGCGTTTTCGACAGTTGTGCTTTATTGCACCTGAAAAAGACTCATCATGGCGGGTCCGCATCTGGCTATCCTACGTGTGGAAACGTCGTCTGCATCGAAACAGATTGCGAGGCGCTTTTCGGCCAAAGTATTTCTTCCATCTACTGAAAAGGTGGATATTATGGGTGGTGCTGTCTTAGTTGATTCAAAGCGATCTACAAGGAGCGGCACGTTCATGTTTCGTGCCGAGGGAGGGGTTGAGGGCAAGGTTTGTGTGTGTGAAACTCTACTTGACGGTCATGGGTTCAAGGAAACCCTCAAGTATGCAGAGAAAAAGAAGGCTCTCGCGGTGATTATCAACAAGGAACCAGCCCGGCAAGTTGATATTCCAACCATAGTCATCTCTCGTGATCAACTTCGTAGCATCAAGGACGAGTTGAAGGAGGCTTTCGTCTCTATCGCCTATACGTCAGGGTCGTATGAGACTCATCCTATGACGTTCGTCCTTCAAGACTTTATTGGGGAAAAAGACGCTTTTGATTGGGATGGGAAAATACATGTATCTACCAAAACAACTGATCACCGTGATTTAGATCACGACTTTGTATCCGAGGCAATCATTTTTCGCAATAGTCAGGACGATATTGTTGAGTTCGCGAATAGAGATTATATGGCTGGTAGAGTCTGTTTGGTGGGAGAGTGTAACAGCAGTCGTGACTTCGCTCAAATCGTTAGTCTTGCTGCACAATATGGAGCTTCTGCGTTGTTTACAACGTATGAGAAGCCCCCTCTTCGTACCATTCCACTTCCAGTAGTAGTGGTCACGAAGAAGCATTTTGATCGACTCAAGATGCCAGGTGTGATGGTGGACTTCAAACACAAGCCGGAATCGCTGAGGAAGGCATCCAAACCAGAGCCACAAGCAACGCCGGCTGCTCCGAGTAGTTATGCGGCTGCTCTTCGAGATGGATCCAAATCTTCTTCCAATAATCCTCCTTCACCTCAAGCAAAGTCTGCGAACAAGAACCCTTTGGGTTGGTTTGGTGATGTTGTAACATCTGCTGTTCGGAGCGTTGGATTGATGAAGTACAATCCTCAATCTAAGACGAAATTCAATGCTATCGTAAAAAGTGGAACTGCTTGGTCCAAAGATGTTCACTTGTACCACGAAGCTATGGAGCTTCTTGTGTGGGTTGATTCTGTCGAGGACTCTCAAGATCGTCAGACCGAGATTGAAGCGCTCAATGAGGCGATTGACGAACTGGTGGATCAAAACAGTGGTGTAGGAGACGTTATGATGGTGCTCTTTTGTGCCAAGCTCCGTCATCTAGTATCACGTGAGGCATCTCTACAGTTGACGAAGAATGCTGCTGAGTTGGTCAAGAATATCAAAATAGATGAAAGTGATCCCATCTCTTCCTCCCTTGACCTCGACACAACTGACCTGAATACTTTCATTATTGATTTGGTGACTCATCTTTCAAATCAGCCGTCGAATAAGGGTAACATGAAGGTCTTCGTTCTCAATGCTCTATGGATTCGAGTACATCACTGCCAAACTTTGAAGTTGAAGAATGGTCGTTGGGATAATTTGCAAGCAATTGCAACACACGAGCTTTTCAGGGATGAGCAAGAAACACTCCTCTCTTTCATGTCTTTGTCTCTATTCAATACTCTTGCCGTGCGGACGGCAACTTCATTTCAAGACATCTGTGCCTTCTTCTCTGGAGAAAGCAAAGTTAGCGTGTTGCGAGCGGCGGTTCCTGGTCTCCTACAACTCTACAAAAGTGATAGCACTAACCGGATTGACTGGCAGAGAAAGTTTGGTTCAATCAAGAATGTCACTGCCTTCACAATCCTGGATCGGTTCGAGATAGAAGAGGTTGGGTTTGATATTTTGAAATCGGAGACTAGCTTTATCAAGGCAATCGTTCAAAACATTGAGCACATTCCATCTCTAGCTTTCAGTGACTTTGGATCCGTATACGACTGTCTTCGAATCGACAGTAAACTCAGTGATGCAGCTACAGAGTTGATCGTGAAATCGATCTGTTCTTCGCTTGAAGACTGGCGCGATGTTCCCTCCCCAACGAGTGTGTCTGAGCTGCTTCAAATGGGCATCGGATTCCATCTTCTTTCTGATACGAAGGGGTTCATTGCCCTAAAACATTACATTGAACACAGTCTCTTCAAGCGGTACCGTGGGCAAGACGGAGACAAAGACAAGTTAGTCTTACTTGGAAATGCAAGTACTTCTTTCTCTGCCTGCGAATTCTGTACGGATAAAGAAGCTGCTGCTGTAATTTCGGAAGCCATTCGCACTTGTGTCCATACTTCTCAGCGCTGTGATAATCTGTGCTTCACAGCGATGGATGTCTCCCAGCACTTACAAGATATTTTCTTCGATGGGGATGAATCAAATTTGCCTTCAATAATTGGAGAAATCTTGATCCGAGGAACTGGCATATGTTCTACCATACGAGCCTCCCCATCAAGACTCCATGAAGTTACCGGTCGCCTTCAATCAAGGCCCAGTGGACGTCTCAGTCATTTCTTGTATCAAGAGTTACTCCGGGGATTAAAAGATGAATGCAAAAGCATTGATAGTGCAATATCTTTTCATGCGTCCGTTTGGAAGGATGGTATTGATCAATCACGTGACGCAAGAAACATCGTCCATGAGATCATTACTAACAGCTTTGATAACTGGGATCCTTCCTCAATCATCGATCTGCTTAAGGTGGACGCACCTTTGTTGGGGATGATTCATGACGTTCTTCTTTCTATTACGACTGAAGAGAACTGTGAAGATATTTATCAGAAGAAGAGCAGTGCCTGTCTTGAGAGTATTCGATCTATTGCCGGTAATTGGCATGAAAGGTTTGAGAAAGAGAAGTGCTACCTGACGGAGCTTCAAAGGGTCAACAGTCATTTGACGGATGCAAAACAGCAAGTGCTTTCGAGCGTTCTCGGCAGTCAGTTCCCCTCTTCAAGCGATATTGATGAGAAGGTTGTTGAAATGAAGAACTTGATAGAGAGTACCCACTCTACTCTTCACTTTTCTGTTACAAAAGATGATGATATCTACACGCACTCCATCCATGATTTGGCGACACACTACCGTATCAAGATTGATTCTCCATTGTCTCATTTGATTTCAAAATACCTGTCGGGGACTGTTCCCAATGGTGATCTAGGATCCATTCGTCGAGAGTCGAAGTATGTAATCAATTTTGTGAACGCAAATAGACGAGAGTTGCAAGCCGCGTCACATTTTTGTTTCTTCAAGTCTACGCTGTTTCAAAATGAAGTTGGAGTTTGGACTGAGATCCATTTTGACGATTTCTTCCAAAGAGTGCCGGCGTCACTGCGACATTTGGAGCTTCTCTTATCACCTGCTGCATTATTTTCTTCGGTATCTGCGGCTGCAACCTTATTGAGCAGGGATGGCTGTTTTGATGACGAAATGACAGCCATCATGAGCTTCCATGTTGTCGATGACAAGCAGACTAGAGCTGGACTTAGGGACGTTATAACATTGGCTACATTGTCAGAGCAGCTCAGTAACTTCGTTCAAAGCTGCAAAACATTCAAGTTCGCTTTTGCAGAAAGTGATGATAAATTTGGTGAGCTGGAGACTATTTGCAACCAGATGAACAGCGATGAAGGAGGTGATTTGAATATTGATCAGTGCCTTCAAAATGGAAAGAGGATCATGGAAATTTTACTGCCAGGGCCTTCAGAGTCGACAGATCTAAGCGAAGGGCTTCAATACTACCTTCCTTTGATTCATTTTTTCGATGAATTACGTCACTGCAGCTCTGTTTTTGATCTTGCAAGAGAGAAGAGTTGGTTTGGCAAGAAAGGATTGTCATCTTTCTACCAGGAGTTCGAAAATGTCACGAATGTACTGAATCAAAAGCAATCATATGAAATGGAAGTGCTGAATAGGCTTGAACCTACGATTCGATGTATTTCTGCTGTGGGTGGCAATTTACAATGTGACAGCGTTGCCACTTTGCTAGCAATTCTCAACGCTAACGATTATTTTTCGTACCAAAACATCGCGGCGATGCGAATGATCCAAGAGAATATCTGTAAGATCCAGGACTGGCTATCTGAAGGGATGGATGACATCGCTGCCACTCACAGTAAGTTCGCTCTGATTCAGGCATCAGGACGCATCGTTATAAGCTGCGAAGACTCTATGGCTGAGGTGACCGCACCAAAGAGAAAGTTGTCACTTCATTTTTCCCGAAACGATTCATCTGAGGCGATCATGAACGAGAGTGAAGTCCGCGAGCTTGTGCAATATCTTGGATTTACCACACATGAGAATGATGAGTCAAGGATGAATATGGAAAGATTTGTGAGGGTATTTGAACAATGTGGTAACGTCATGGCATCACAGCAAACGATGGCTGATGTGGGCTTTGGGGGTGGTGCTGTGATGAACCGATTGGAATTCACCCTTAGTGAGGACTCAGAAGATCTTGCTCAGCGATGGCTGGACGAGGCTGACAAAGCGATGGAGGAGTGCAAAGGATGGCTTGGTAAAGTCCGCTCCAGTAATAGACATTCTCTTTTATTCTGGAAAGACGAGTTGAGGTTTATTTTCCTATGCATGTGCCGCATTCGAAGCGGGGGCTGTGATGAAGGTTCAGTTGAGTGGCAGCTGTTGATGAGCATTCTGTCACAGATGCATCTCAAACCTAATTGCTCGAACACGATAGCACGTTTTGCCTCAGAAGATTCATCCGGAGGAAGCTGGCTTGAAGACGTATCAATCTTTGTCTCTGAGTGCGGTAATCAAGACCATCCTACCTCATCTCTAGGCAACAGCAACGTTATTATTCATAAGGTGGATTGCTTGGACAACACGATTTTCGCTGCCCAGCTGCAACTAATTCATCATATTTACAAGGTGAGAATGTGAATTCTCGCTACTCGATGCACTTTTATATCTATTGTTGCTCGTATTTTCTCTCACTTGTTTCTGCTTGTCTATCATTAGAACCGATGCCCAGCGTCTTTTGAATACCTTGATGCTTCATGCATCAAATCTTCCGACCACGTTGCAATGTTCTTGGAGAGGGTGCGTGCATTCCCACAGCACATATTCATGATTGCACATGTCGATCGACTTGCTGCAAGAGAGCAGGAGCTTGTAGCTACATTCATTGCCCAGCACGCTAGGTCTGCAGATACCATTCACTTGCACTGCATCCAGTCAAAGGACACTGTTCTTTATGCTTCTCCTGGGGTGTCTATTAGCTCCTGGAATGATTCGTCGCTCAATGAATACTGCCCATCCCAATGGCTACAAGGTTGCGTTGCTTTGAAAGGTCATATCAGTGATGTCACTACCGTTTTCTCTGACACTCCAGGTTCCGGCAAAACGAGATACATTCGGAGTGAACTTGAAAGGGCCAAAGCTAGTGGAGCTCAAACAGATTCTATTTACATCCACGAGGACTTCACACTGGCAAAAGCAGTTGAACAATTGAGATGTAAGTTTGGTGAAGGTGGTGTGGAGAACAAATCAATTCATTTTGGTCTATCTTGCGATGCAGAGCCAAGCGAAGAGTTTTTGCTTGCTTTGAATCATTTTTTCAATTCGTTCCTCCTATTCGGAAACGTGTACGACCCGACTTCTGGAGATAGCTTCTACGGGTCCTTCCATAAATGGAATGTGTTTATAGAAATGAATATCTACGCCGAAGATGAAGATACTGCACAATCTTGGCTTCACGAGCATGTCCCAATCTTGTCTCACTGTAGTTTACACACACGGCAACCCCCATCTGATTTCTTCATTGACGAAAAGGCCCGCAGAGTAGCAACATACTTAAGAGCTTACGACAACGGAACAATTGACCGGAAATTCAACTCAACGCCTGAAAATAAATCCATTCTGTTCGTTCTAGACAAGTCTGGCAGTATGTGTAATACAGTTGGCGGTCGTTCCAGGTTCCATGTAGCATCGGAGTCAATGTTGAGTGTGTTCAACAGTCATATTCGGGTAATGGATGTAAGTCGCTTCCCTTCTCTCTATTTTTTCATGTGCTGCTTCTAAAAGATGCTAATATCTGCGTTCCTTCTCCTGTCTATCCCACTAGAGAGTCGGTGTCGTCTTATTTGATCATCTTGTAGACGAAGTGGTTCCTTTCCAAAGAATCGAAAGCGATGAAGACCTAATTAGTGTACAGAGGGAAATTGCTAATCTTAGCATTGGCCCGGATGGCGGGACGAACATGTATACTGCCCTACGAAGAGTGCTGGAATTGGTCAATAACAGCACTCGTGGACAAGATGATGACGTTTGGGTAGTCTGTCTCACTGATGGACAGTCTGCAGATAACCCTAACCTTATCCGCGAGCAACTGCGCAATTCACCAGATAATCTCCATGTAATTTTGATTGGGGTTGGTTTACAAGCTTCCTACCACCAAACCATGCGAGACCTCTGCAACAAGTACCATGACGTCAATCAGCCCAACAACAAGGGGATCTTCCTACCGACTGCTCTCGACATTAATGACATTGAAGGGGCATTTAACGAAGTAGCATCCCGCATTCCTGTTTCTCAAACATTTGAACTTGATGGAGCCATGTCGGACGAGCAGTGCCGGCACTTGCTTGATCGTTTCAGGCCGCGTTTCATCTCTCCGGCCAATAAGCTGGTTTATTCTTTCTGGATTAGTTTTATTTATCGCAGGGTTAGAGTCTTCGATGCCAATGAGGACTTCAACTACAATGAAACATACGATTCACTGGGGAGCAGTCTGATGAAGGTAATGCTTGACGAGTCAGAGCAAATGCTCGGGAGAGATCAGACGGATAGAAGTTGGTCGCTATCGAAGCACACACAGTTGATTTATGACTTTTCGCAACCAGAAAGTCCAAAGTTTCGCCTCATCTGCACTTCTCCTGATGATCTTGACCCGGTCCAGAGAGAGAAATTCGAGCAGCTGGATCTTCCAGGCTTCGCAATCCCAAACACGATGGAACTACGTCGACGTGAGACTCTCGATAGGTATTTGTCGCAAGCGCTTTCCATCCCTCTGAGTGACGATGAGGACGGAAACCAATACTTACAGTGTGTGAATGATCATAAATTTGTCTTGACCTTAGACTTTACATTGAAGCTGTTGAATATTCACGAACATGTATCGTGTGGAGCACCGTGTGTCATGGAGGGCGAAACGGGAGTGTCCAAGACAGCTCTCACAAAAATGTATAGTATTTTGGTGAACTCCCAACAAATGCAGATTGCATCTGTGTCTACGATGAATGTACTGGAATCGACACTACAAGAATTGACAACTTTGTTCCCTGCAGTTCCCTTGAATAACAACGAATGCATCTTGGATCGAATCCTTACCTTCCTAGAAGCATCATCACAACACACTTCCACGGACGTTTATGGTGCACTGACAAGAATAAGTGGCAGAATTAGCCTAGCTTCCTCGAGGAGGAGTGCTTTGTTCGTGGACATGCCTCCATTTGTGCCCAATGGTGGAGATATTGACATTCTGGCACAAACGAAAGATATGTTGACGTGGTTCTCACAGTCTCACCTCGAGCAACTCTTCTTCGACATCAACATTCATGCATCTTTGACTGCGGATGACATTCATGAACAGTTGAGCGAAGCGAAACGTGTTGCGAGGAAGGTTGCAGGCTTGGATACGAAAGTCGTTGTATTCTTGGATGAAATTAACACTGCTTCAGTTCTTGGCCTCATAAAGGAGATAATAGTCGATCGAAGCTTGAATGGGGATCCACTTGAGGAGAACATAGTCATTGTTGCTGCGTGCAATCCTGTTAGAAAGAGCTCATTGTCTCAGGTGACAACCAATCGTGTAAGTGACCTTGGAAGGGAGTGGGTCAGTGGACACTATCAAGTCAGGCAGCTGCCTCTGTCTCTTTCTGCAATTTGTTGGGATTATGGAGCACTGAAACGTGAGCAAGAGAAGGAGTTCATCCAGCAGAGAATCTTAATGATGGATGAAAATCTACCTAATTCACTGACTTCGAGAATGACTGAGATTCTTTCTTCATCGCATGAATTTATCCGTGAGCTTGCGACGGATCATATTATGGAATGTTCAACTTCAGCGAGCATGGACGAGTCCGAGGCTTTCCTGCGGGCAAGATCAGTTGTCTCTCTGAGAGACATCCAAAGAGTATTTCACCTCACAGACTACTTTTTGAATCATTTCTCTCTTGAAGGGTCCTGCTCTATCATGTCTACTCATCCATTCCGCCGAGCTATGCTTGTATCTGTTGCAATTGTTTACTATCTGAGACTTGATGCTGCAGCGAGAAATATCTTTGTCCAGAAATTGAACAATATACCTATGGAGCTGGATGAAGAGTGTGGCCTCCTTGATGCTTTAGGCTCAGCAATGGACACAGTTATTGACGCAACAGAGATTCCAGAAGGTATTTCGCTGACTCTAGGGCTGAAAGAAAATATATTTGTCACATTAGTTTGCACTCTCTCCCGAACACCTTTGATGATTATCGGACCTCCTGGCTGCAGCAAGGTAAGTATCTATGTGGAAATTATCTGAATACTTTGATGGGGCACTGCGCTAACCAGAATCTTTCTTTTATCACCACAGACCCTGGCAGTCAGCATTGTTAATGATAACGCAAACGGCGAGGAAAGTCCGTCACAATATTATCGTGATTTGGCTCGAATTCAGCCATTCCATTACCAATGCAGCAAGACTTCGACCAGCAATGAGGTCGACGCTTTGTTTACGAGAGCAAATCAAAGACAAAAGACTGTTGATAGGGCTAGGCAACAATGTTTAGTCTTTATGGATGAGGCTGGGCTGCCGGAAGAAGAGAGAGAAAGTCTGAAGGTACTACATTACTTGTTGGAGGGCCACATGTCTTCGAGTCCCGATGTTGCTTTCGTTTGTATCACGAACCATATTTTGGATGCAGCGAAAAGCAACCGCTGCGCTTGTTTGCTGCGGCCAGAACCAGATATGGAAGAATTATCATGCATCTCAAAAGGAGTTCTATGTCAAAAAATGAAAGGGGACAGCAGTAGCGTCGAACTTGTTTGCTTCAAGGAGCATGTATTAGAGATGAAGGAATTCTCTGAAAGGATGTGCTCTTGTTACATGGATCTGATGAAGGATACTGATCGTTTCAGCTTTTTTGTCGATTTCTTTGGGTTGGTAAGTCACCATGTGTATTGCTCCTACTACCTCTTCGCTCAAATAGGATACTCACAATTCTCTACACTACCATAGCGTGACTTCATACATTTTCTCAAATTTCTGCGACGTGCTGCACCTCCCGTCAAAGACTCGATTCTCCACATCACAGAACAAGTGTTTGTAAATGCACTGGAAAGAAACTTCAATGGAATCGACAATGAAACATTTGCGAACATGTGTGCCTTCTTCTTGGCAAAGGGGTTGCCCACCTCTGATCAAATCAGGCCAGTACTGGAGAAATACATTCGTGATCCGATGGAGGTCATTCGGGACGCCTTGTCTGACCAGCCAACAAATGACGTCTCTCGCTACAATCTCCCCCGGTACAAAATGATTATTGATCACACAAATGATGATTCGATCACCCGCCTGCTTCAGATTTCTGGCGTGCTAAATTCGTCCCATGCCTTTTACAAACTTTCTGGAATTGACGATGGTGCTGAGATTGAAAAGCTGAACCTTGTCTCTCGGGTAAAGTTTGCAGCGCAGTATGGCAAGAAGACAGTGGTTCTGAGTCAAGTTGAAGGGGTCAGCGAGTGCTTCTATGATCTTTTCAACCAGCATTTCAAAGAATTCAGGAAAGAGGACGGCGAAGTGTCATACTTTGCTAACATTGCTGTTGGTGGTGTGTCAAGGCCTTGTCTCGTCAGTCCTTCATTCCAATGCATAGTCCACGTACAGTCAGCCAATCTTTCCGATTTACCTGCTCCCTTCCTGAACAGATTTGAGAAGTTCCAGCTAAACGTTGATGATATTCTCCGCTGGAAGCTCAAGCAGGTGGCCCCCGGCCTCAGTGATATTCTTAGTCAGTCATTACAGCATTCCCACGACTTCATAGAATCGATTGCTGCGAGAAGCGTGTGGAGTCGATCTGCCGAGGATACTTTGAAGAGTATCTACATAAGTTTGATACGACCCGAACCATGTGCTGAGAATGACAAGCTTGATATTGGGACATGTGGCGCATCTATCGCCGTCGATATTTTGGGATTCATGATGAATAACTTCGATATTGGCATGACTCTTGAAGACATTCAAAGTTGCATTGACTCGGCAAGGGTCGAATATCGCAGCACGAGAGATGGAGTAGAGCTGGAAAGAGTTATCGCTTGCATCAGTGTGGGCAGAATAGCTTTGCCATTTGATGATGTATTAAATGATTGCCGCCGCACGCCCTTGTCTCGTGTTCTAAGGCAGGTCATTCTTTCATCAATTACCCGGTGTGCTGTTATCAGGCTGCTGCAACTAGTTAGACCTGATGCATTATATTTACGGAGGTAAGAGAGGTTGGCTTCATTTTAGTTATCTGATTATCTTTGTCTACTTACTCATCGTTTGTTTTGCTCCGAAGGCGCGCCGTGCCTGTTGAAATGCTAAGAATCTATTTTGGGGAACAGGAACACTTCAGCTTGAAAAGATTGATTGGGAAGCTTTGTGAAAGCCAAAACACGTCAGGCCAGTTCCATATTTTATATGCTCGAAGTGATACCTGTGCACACAGCCTGCCTACATGGTCTAACATCGATGGTGTTGATCCTTCAATCCTGCACCGTGTCCGCAGTTTGGTCCACGAAGACCCCTCCGCTGTGGAAATCCACCACCTTGATTTACTGAAATGCGAGTCAGAGATAAGAACTACATTCGATAGCTGGGTCTCAAAAGAGGATGTCAATACCTTCATATTGGTTGTTGATATGAAGATGCAATCTACAAATATTGTGAACTTTATCCGTTCATACGTGGAGCAGACTACTTTGTCATTAGGTAAACGATTCATCCTTCTACTTCATTTTCCTCTATCCTGTGACCAGTCCATCTACCCTGCCCTCTTTCTTGGGAAATGGAGTTGCACGTTCCTAGATGGCATTGGAGATGCAGATGGGAACAATGTTGATTTCAATAACGTGTTACAACGCGCGTGTTTGTTGGAAGGGCAACATTTGGATGCGGACACTCTGCTGGATGCTTTGAAGCCGAAAGCGATTCAGTATGTTGCCAGTCAGGTGCCATTTTACTCCTGTTCAAACCAACCCCATTCAATAAATCAAGCTATGACTCTTACCGCGAGAATGGACCGCATCGAAAAGATATTGGCAAGCAGAGTGGAGCAAGACACATTGGAGATGATTCTTTGCAGGAAATTCATTTCCATGTGGACCGATGATCGTATTCGAGAGGTTGTTTACAGGTCCGCCTACGCATTGGCTTCGGGCAAGTCGAAATTATCATTCAGCTCAGCACTTACCAGCACGTTGCAGAGTTCCTTCAACAAGTTCTTGGCGAAAAGTGTCCTTGAAATCAATGTTTGGTCAAACCTTGATGTGTTGGATCCTTCTTCTGCAGTTGTCGATACTGACAAACTATTTTCTCTGGTCTTGAACAGGCTTCCTCTGCCAGGAGTGCCTCTGGAGGAGCTTCTTCTCATTCGGGATATGAGCCATCCATTGCAGCCTCTTCCGACGGAGGTAAATAGTCGAGAGACTAGCGTTGTCTTTCCTTTCTTCTTCCAAATTTCGTCCTTGATTGAAATGGCAATTGATGCCGCAAATTTCGATTTTCTTGACCAATCTTCATTGGTCCAGAATGATGACTTTGGTCCTCAATTTTTAGAGCGAGTGGACGCAATACTTGGTGAAATGGCCGACAGTATGGAAATGGCAGGTGTAGTTCGCGATATCGTCGCTTACGTAATGGGTTCTGAGTGCCTGTTTAGCAGGTATTTACAACACATTCTTGCATGGTCGTATGGTTGTAGAAATATGGTGCAAAGTGAAAAATGGATCACACTGAAAATGGATGTTGCGTCAATGCTGGACGGAAGCCTCCAATGCAATATCTTGTATCTCCACATTCTTTGCCGTAAAAATGTGGGGAGCATTCTGCGCATAGCGTCGTGGGAGTCGGAAGACATAGCAAAGGACCTACTTCGAAATGAAGTGCAATTCGAAGGCATCAACTTCGTCTCCGCAGTAGTCAGTGATTTCCTGCGAGTGCTTAGCGAGAATTTTGAGACGAACAAATGGAGTAATTCATTTTCGGTATTTTTACAATCTCTTCCTGCATTGATGGAAGGTGGCGTGATCGAAGACGAAGAGTTGCTGCTTAATCTTCGTTTGTTAGTCCTCCTAAATGTCTTGATAAGTGTTAATTTTGGCGACAGGTCAGTGTCAAGAATACTTGGCTTGATTACAGAAGTAGAGGGCAGCAAATCGAAGAATATTGCAATGGTGTCGGGATGCCTCGACCTTATAAATAATTCAATGAGTGAGGCACGAGAGAAAACAAGAGATGCACAGGATCAGCTTCTCCGGATATTTTATTCGCCTTGGTGGCTTAATGTCTTATCTGACAAAGTCTACAACGATGACACAATCTTTTTGATAGGTGCAATCAAGCAAAGCCGTGACTATCTCAATGGGCAGATGGCAGTTGTTCATCTTCGAAATGTTCTCACCGGTCGTCGAAAAAATGGAAGCAGAGCTACACTACCCACGAGCAGTTTCCTCCCGGCCACAGTCGTACTTCTTTCATGCGAATTGAATGCAACACATAACGAGAGCTTTTCAGAGTCTGGAGACAGAGTTGGCATGCCTCACTTTGTCCCGCATTGGTTGTTCACTACTGAAGGTGTTAGAACTCCACCTCTGCCTCCCGGCCCTGTTGATGAAGTGAACTGGTATCTGAGGAATTATCACAACTGTTTTGAAGACTGCCCGTTGACAAAAGCTGTTTTTGACATTATTTTCAGAGATTTGCTGGAGAAGGCGAGGAGCATCAATTCAGATCAGTTGCTGATCATGTTCCAATCATCCATTCAGGAGCAGAAAGAAGTCAACCAAGCTACCAATGCTCGTCTTATGCGTTGTACTGGACAAGCAGACCTTCATGGTCCTGTTTCAGTGAAGGGGTGTTATGTTCGCGCCTTAGAAACTGATGCTATCCTCTTGACTTTTGTTTGCAAGGTCGCAGAAGAATTGTCAATCTCATCGCGATCATGTGCGCTAGAGGGGGTGAACGCGGTCTGCGCCTCGCGTATTCTGAACGGTATCATGCCACAATTTCGTTGGTCGGATTTGTTCTTCAAGATGATTATGAGGCTGAAAGGAAGTGGTCATTTGGCAAATTTGCTGTCAGAAAGTGGCCCGTTACATAACTTTGAATGGTGCCAGCAATGGATGCGAGGGTTGTGTTCTCATCAACAGGATGTTGAGAGACGATTGAGACGCGCAGAGACCGCTTTGAGAGAAGCAGAAATCGATGAAGAGAACAAGGAACGACAGTTTCGTAGATGCCCTCATTGCAATGAAATGTTTGAAGTGGATCAGGCAAATTGTGGCGAGTTCTATTGTGGCAGAGATGCGCATGGTGTAAACGGGGGGCATGCCGTTGGTGGACGGCCTGTTCAAGGCGGTTATGGATGCGGTGGGCACTTTCGTTTAGGAGAAGCTCTTGCCTATAGAAGGGATGAAAATCTGCTTGAGCCTCTTCGTGATGAACTTCGAGCGAGTCGTATCCTGTTCGAAGCTTCCAATCGTGGTGCTGAACTCTGGACTAGAGCGGAGCATCTTGTTATTCCACCCGTTTCATTTCATTTACAAAACGAGGAAGGAACCAGTATGTCATCCAAGATTTTCAGTGTTTCCTTGGTCGATCATCTTCGACAGAGTATTGAAGGAGACGATATCCGCAGGCTCGCCAAGTTTCTCGACAAGCTGCCCAAGCTGGAGCACGTATCTTGTCTCCCAGACCTGATAGAGGTGAGTTCACTGGTTTCAATTTATCTACCACGCGAATGAAATCTGTGCTAACCAATTGTAACTGTTGCTATTCTAGTTCTACATATTTATCCACAAGACCTTCCGTCACGTTGTTACAAAGGAAGAATCCTACAACATGAAGCTTCGAGACATTATGGATGAGCGCCTGCTTAGAGCACGCTTCGGGGTCGTTCCTGCTTCCCATCTTTACAACTTATGGTTGAGGGTAGTGGAGAAGGTCAACTCATTTGTCGCTGCTAATGAAAGTCGAGTCACTTTTGAATGCGAAGAGGTGGCAGTGCCATTTGCCGACTTGAAGGATGCTTCTCTTATTCAAATTTTAAGCGAAGCGGAGCATCCAAGCGATGGGCACGATACCTTATTTCTCGTGATTAATGACCTTTTAATGAGGTATAACAATTTCATTCTTTCTGTCAGCTCATTCAAAGCGACAAGGTCTGCGAACGATGAGCCAGAAGAAATTCATCCCAGGTCTTTGGTAAGAGGGAGCAAGAATAGCATTGCAGTAAAAGCTGTCACCGAAGACGTTGTGTCAACACTTACACATTTGATCGAAAGTCACTGGAAAGGTGGGTCTTTTGCACTAGAAGGCCTACTTGGAGCTATCGAGCGAGAATTAGACATCGTTGGTTCATTGGAGACCATTATGGCTCCATTAAGGTCCTTACGGGAAAGATTTGTGTTTAGGGACTGTCTCGTCGGCAATGATAAAATGGAAGAAGGAGACGAATGCTTTTTCAGTCCGCACAAGCAGTTTTACTTCGCACAACGTGAAGATTGGATGCTCTACGAAGACGTAAGAGGCAAAGCTCTGAAAAACTGCAGCGGTGGTAAAGATGACATTTGTAGCATTCGACACAAAATGATTGTGACCTTCCAGAGCCTTAGTCATGGTGAGTGGACGAGTCTTTTAGAGGGGATGAGGAATACACTAGTAGACGGGTTGGATTTGAGTAATGCACAAGAGTTTGGCGAGGCAATGAAGCTACTAGGAATTGATTCATTGCAAACAGTGGGATTCCCCGCGATGGATGGAACAGGATCAGCCCTCATTCGCACGTTATGCGAGGATGATATTGTCAAGTTCATAGACGTCTGCGGAGAGCAACTAGCATCAGAAGCATACACATACAACCGACTGCCCAGTCGTCTATCCGAACCGATTTTACCAGAAGTAAGGGAGTCCCTGGAAAGTAATATCCATCAGCTGCTGCAAACTAAAACAAGCAAGGAAGTTCACGACGAAATCCGAGCATTCTGTGCAGACATTTTGTCTTTCTACGAGCCGCACATTATTACTGTTTCTGAGCAATCGAACGAGCCTTTGGAGTCGTACCTTCGACGAAATAATGCATGGGACAACAGTGATAGCATCTGCGCTGCTCTTCCAGGCAACTTGGGTATCCGCAACTATATTGATATTCGTAAAGTCTTCCACCAACTGAAATTAATGCTCCGACAGACTGAAGATGGCGAGAACGGATTAGATTCTGAAGTTCCTCCTGATCTTGACACTCCTGATTCCAACGCTTGGAAATGGGTCGCAAGGCCCAGCCGCAACACGGGAGCTGAAGAAGATATCCATCAGGGGATTTTTGATAGGCTTTGGTTTGAAGAGGCCATAAAGCCTCGTGACGTTGACGACACGTTGATTGAGGAGGAAGTGGGCCAAACAGCCTCTGGAGATAACGAAGACGCTGTAACTCCCTTGGATGAAGGAAGTGTGGAAGACGAGGATGAAGCAATACCCGACTTAGTAGGAGGAGAAGAAGAGGAGGAATTAGAACCTGTGGTAGAGGAAAAGGAGGCAGAAGAAGTGGCTGTCGAAGCTCCTCGTGATTCGGATGAAGCAGACAAAATCGACGCGAATGAATCACCTGCGAACGCCACCCTTTCTGAACTTCATTCAGCAGTGGAGAATAAAACAGGCAGCACAGTTGTTCAAGAAGCAGGAGAGATCCCCGGTAGAGTTGAGAAGAAGCAGCGTCAGATGACAGCTATAGCTGTTGTCGCATTTGCCATGATATGTACTGCCCTTGTTTACATGTTGTATCGTTATTTGGCCTTGGTCACTGATTATGGGGCTGCTGAAGGCGAGAGTAATGACTCTGATGAGTGCACGGACGATATTATGGCTGAAATGCAGCAGATTCAATGAATGTAGGCTAAGCTTAAGTAGGGAGTGTCTTGACAAGTAGTGATTCAACCTGGAGTCTCTCCGCATGAGACTTTCGTTAGTTAATGCGAGAAAGTACCTGTCTCATCGTCACTCACCCACTCCCACCAGTCACCAGTCACCACCATTTTTTTCCGCTGCTCCTGCTCCCTTTCTGCTGCCTGCCCATTTGCAGCGGACGTGACATCAACCTCTCAACAACGCGTCAATCAGAACATGAAAGTCACCAATGGATGCGATAGGTTTAGAAGACCATATGTTGAAAAGAAATCAGCAGTGTCCCTCATTAGACTACAAAATTATGTCGACGAGGACATACCATCAGACCGGACACAACTTTGGAGTAAAATTTTAGAAGCTCGTAACACCCTCTTGGCCAACGTTGATGGCATCGTTGACTTGTATTCACGATCATGGGAGCCATCATCGCAACAACATTGTGTCGATGTAGAGGAAAGTGGTGCAAAAGATGATAATTCGTCTTCATGTTTTACTGTGGCACAATTCAACACACTCGCCAGGGGTCTCTCCTCCGGTGCAAACAATATATTTCCGACACCATTTGAGACTGATTCCGAGCTCCATGATGGTAGTTATGGGGGGTTCACTGAATTGACAAAGCCTGAACTCATTTTAGACTTTGATCGATTAAGAAAGTGGAGATTGCTGGAGGTATTGCTAGGGGGAGGCGATGCATTCGATACGGAATCACCAGCATTTGATATCTTGGCACTAGAGGAGGTTGATGAGTATCATTCATTTTTTGAACCAATACTGGTCAAAGATGGCTGTTATTGCGGTATATATCAACCAAAACCGTATAGTCCATGTGTCCGGTTTGGATGGTACTCTGATGGCGTGGCCCTGCTGTGGAAAACAGAGAAGTTCAAAGTCATTGATGAATGCATCGATGCTAATGGTAATAGCATGACGTTGGTGACGAAGGGATCATTTGAAGATGGTGCAGAATGTCAAAATCAGGTGTATATTATTGTCCCATTGCAAGTGAAAGGAACTGACAAATGCATAGTAGTGGCAGCGACACATCTAAAAGCAAAGAAAGGCGAGACAAATGAGCAAATACGTCAGTCTCAAGCATTACAGATACGACGCCGATCGGAGCAAATGGCTGATCAACTGAAAGAATTGGGGTGGATAGAAGTGAATATACTTATATTGGGTGATTTCAACGCAGAGCCAGATAGTGCATCTGTGGGATCGATACTCGGCGGGAAGGGCGATTGGAAGTTTCGCTCAGCAACAAAAGATGATAATGATGATTCCTATACGACGTGGAAGACTCGAAAAAGTGGCACAACTCGACGAGTCATCGACTACATATTCCATACTAGTAAGGATGGAATGCAGTGCAAGGAAGTGCTGTCAATTCCAAGCAATGAGGTGTTGGAGAGAACGTTTTTACCCGGATTTCGTTACCCATCGGATCATTTACTTGTCGCGGCGAAGTTTCATTTAGGCGTGAATAGACAATTTGATCCGCTCCCAGATGCGTCAAGTTCACCATTTGAATGGCTCACCAACTTTCAAAGTCTACGACATTTAGTGTTGCCATCCTACATAGTCGGGGGTGTTTCGCCACCTATCGGAAGTGCCTCTGACAAGCTCTCTTTGAAACTAAACGCTCTGCATGTGGGATGCGGGACATCCACAGTAGGTGAATCATTGTTGTGTCTACGAGAAAAGGACACTAACGGGAATCAACTTCAATATGGGCACGTGGTCAATGTAGATATTGATAAAGATGCACTCCGTGTAATGCAGCATCGGTGGAGACAGCGAGAGCTGCAGACTCAACAATTAGATGGTATCACGTTGGGTGTGATGGACTGGCGTTATTTAGACTTCAAGAGTGAAGAATCGTGCCGATTGGCATTGGATCCTTTATACAACAATCTCTTGCAAGCATCACCCTGTAACCCAAACAATGAGCTTGGTGGATACTTTGACTTAGTTTTAGACAAGTCTACACTGGATTGTCTTCTGTGTTCGGAGACAGATGTGGTTTCTGTGTTCCTTTGTGAGGTATATCGTGCTTTGAAAGTGCCCACTTTGGAATCAGAGTGTTCTCCTGACGTGGACTGTAAGCACACCCCAGGAGGTGTATATGTGCTGGTCACGTTTCACCCCATTGACTTCATCCAGGAGCTTCTTGCCGAACTCCCTGGGGCTCATTTGGAAATAGAATACGAAGTAATTGAACGTAAGGCAGATATTGTCAACACTATCGATGCAGTGAAGGTTGAAGAAGTGGTGTCGGGGAAGAATCAATCAGAATGTGATTCTGAAACATGCTTAAAACCTCCGTCTTCTGCTTGGATTAGCGGATCCTTCTGTCCAGACGAAAACTATCGCAAAACAATTACGGTCTTTACCTGTAGACGCTTGCTGAATCCGAACGAGGAAGGATCAAATCAAACATTCGCACTAAATCGACAACTAGTTCGTGAGCATATTGAAAATACCTGCGATAAGTGGTATCGAACAACAAGTCCAATGGTCACTAATGAACGAGAGGCAAAGTTACGTCAAGATTTTCAGAACGCTTGTTTGAGTAAACAAGATGAATCATCGTTGAAGGGAGAAGTAGCGCTGGATTTGAAGACTTGCTATGACCTAATGTTTACAGAAGAGGAGAAACAGGTTCTACCGTATGACTACTTCATCGAAGATTGGGACGCATATTGTCAGAATCTTCGCAGAGGAGAGGATTTCCCTCGGCAAGTTATGACGATAAATACAGCAATTGACTTTCTGAAGGAGATGCAGTAATGCTAAAGAATGACATTTAAAATTGCACTTCTAACATAATCATTGTTGCTCTAAGATTTAGCTGTACATAGGTATATTTACATCATAATACATCTTCAGAGGTATCGCTTTGGCTTGGATGGGTGAGTCATTTCAATACTTCCATGATTCCTTTGAGTACCGCTAGCTGACAACAAAGATACCGCGCCATTGCATGTCCGGATCTTGTGTATGTGTGTCTCTCCGCTTTTTGCTGCAAGCAACTGGAAGTGCAAAAGGATCTCTACTTGTATCTTGTCCGTGCTACAATAGCTCATCATGTATGTGCATACTACTCCAAAAAAAAATCTATCATTAAATCACATGATTGCTCCTACCAACAAGAAGTCAATTTATGAACCTCGAGAGATTTTCTTTGCTACAATGAACCATCTCCAAGAGCCTCGCCAAGAACAAAACTTCACAACAAATGTGCCTGCGACATCTCGCCACAACAATCGTCTCCTCCAAGAAGCCCGCATCGGCGAGAGCGAACAAGCTGCTAACGTGGACGCCTTCCTTTTTTACTCCAACGACGAAGTTCGATTGAGGTCACTCAGCGGCGGTATAGTTGGAGCAGATCAAGCATCCAGGTCAACACATGGCAATGCCAGAAAGACAAGGATCTCATTCGAGCTGCACCCATCTTTGTTTTGTGAGGACTTACTACTTAACCGTGACTCCTTCTTCAGTGATTTTGACGATGTTAATAACTTAGAAGATGCCTTCAAAGCTATGGACAATGATCCTCGTGTAAAAGCATTTGTCTCTCGTCTTCTTAGAGGAGACTAGATTCGAATTCAGAGCTTCCAGGGCAGCCTGAGTGGCATGATCAGTAATAGATTATAATAGGTTAATTGATTAGTGATGGATTAATGATCACTGACTAGAAATATTTCCACTTTGGAACAATAATTTTATCAGATTTGGCTCGCTATCGTACCGTTTTCTGAAAGATCAACTCCAAATCGAGGAGGTGTGTGATGTCACGATAACGCTGAGTTATTGCAACATATTGGGTGTGGAGGGAGGGGGAGCAATCCTGGTGTTGTTCCAGAAGTCTAACGTGCTGTGACCGAGCAAAATAATATGGAATCATATACGACACATTTGAATACCACTTTGGCCGGGCATCATATCTCAACGGTACTCGGAGGGTCA
>JALLBC010000008.1:0-22433 GCA_036939775.1 Skeletonema grethae | reverse complement strand
GTGAGGAGATCTTTTTGGTGATGTCACCGCGGGAGGATCTTTTTCTGTCTTGTGTAGGGTTCCCGTGGTGTAAGTAGGCAGGTTAGCCATCATCTTCTGATGAACCAAATAACGTTGCTATCGGTTTGGTTCACCTGATCTATGCTACCTTGACGGTTTTCAAATCGGTGCTAGAGTAGTATTTGTCGGTAGTAAATTATTTGTTATCTTGATTGCATAAAACAGTAGGCTCGCCTGGAACCATCCACACCATCAGGGCAGTAGCCATCAAACAGAATTTAATTTTTCGTCATTCAGAACATGGATGGCTCAATGAATCAGCCTGGTCATGGGCAACCAAATTTTGCAGCATATCAGCAGGACTCTACCTATGGCAATATAAATTTGTCTCCACAACCTGGTGACCATTCAAATGGATTTGTGGACCTCAACGCTAACGATATAACATCTCCCTTGTACGCTGGCGCTGTGGGACCTGGTGCCGTTGGTGACACCAATACCAACAACGCCATGGATGCCCTTACCGCAGCCGCTGTTGCAGCCAAACCCGCCACACCAAAGGGAGGTTCTCAGCAGACATACGCAAATTCTCAACCTCAGGCAGGTAATTCAACACCCCTTGGCAAAGTTGTGGAAACAGGTCAAGAACATACGGGACGCTGGACCAAGGAGGAGCATGACGCATTTTTAACAGCCTTGCAGCTTTATGGGAAGGAATGGAAGAAGGTTGCTGCTCGTGTTAAGACGAGGACTGTGGTGCAAACTAGGACACATGCGCAAAAGTACTTTCAAAAGTTGCAAAGAGTCATGGAGGTGAGTTTGTCTCTGTTGGTTGTTATGTTTTTTCTCTGATTGCTCGTCGTCCTGCATTGTACTCGGCACAATGTCTCGAAGAATTTCTCTATCACCTCAAATGATACGTTTCTAAAGCCAATAATGTTCCTTACTCTCTCGTTCTACAACTTTCAGCAAGGGGCAGGTGCAGAAGGAGATCTTTCGGGTGGATCTGGAATCACATTGGGCAGCTCTTCGTCCACAGCTCTAACTAGTGCAAGTTTAGCAGCCATGATGGATTTGGGGATGGGACCAAGTGAGAAGAAATCGAAGAAGCGATCTTCGCGGCCGTCAATTGCAAGCAGTCAGAAGCAGTCAAAATCTCGAACTCCATCCATTGCTCGGGCAAGTTCAGGTGCCAGCGCAACTAATACTGCCGCTGCTTTACTGAATAATATGTCAAATGACAAGAGGCAATCGGATTTGTCTACAGCGAACCCTGTTGTCATCTCAGCTGGCGCTTACTCCACTGGTACTCTATCTATGAGTGGTGCGCCTCAGCAACAACAGCATGGGTTTGGGTTTGTACCCTCTACTAACGTTACCAATCCTGGCTTGTCTATCATAGCCCCTACTCATGAAGATATGGTTCAAAAAGGAGGGTTCCCTGAGCCTAGTCCAGCTGCGTGTGGATCACGTAAAATGGCAGAGATAGCAGCTGCACAAATGTTGGCAGGTGTGGTAGGAGCATCGGTAGCAAACACTGAGATGAAACGACCCAGTGTTAGTGGCACGGCGGCAGTAGCCGCCGCAGAAACGCATGCAGTGAGTAATGGGGCGCTTCCGTCCACTACAGCAACACCATTCTCCGATACTACCGCGAGAGCAGAGGATATAACTAGCACAGAGAATAAGTCTGCCGAAAATCCAATGCCAACATTTGGTAATACAGGAGGACGAGGACTGGCTCTACAAATCGTAAATCCAGATAATCTCAAGAACGAAACAAATTGGGATAGACAGAAGCGTTCAATTCCCCAATCTCCAATCACTCCATGGGACGGTCAATTAGAAGCTCTTGTCAGTCATGTCAAAAATAACTCACCAACTGGAACATCACAAAATGGGAACACTGCAAACGAAAGTGCGCCTGTTGAACAGATTGAACAAAAACGTAGCTCATATCAACTTCCTTTGCCCCTTAGAAGCCCTCAAACGGCTCTGCAGGCAGCTGTTTGCAAAGGTTCTGTGGATGAAGTATCCCAAATTTGTGCCCAGCTTTCTGCTGCAAACTCTATTGCAATGCTGAATGAACGCAATGATGCTGGTTACCATCCCTTTCACTTTGTTGCCGCTTTGGGTCTTTTGGGTGGGTTTGGATCAAATAGCGAAGTTGCATCAAACATTTGTCGAGTGCTGATCGATAGTGGGGTTGATGTTACCTCCCGAGACAAAGAAGGGAACACACCCGTTCATTGGGCTGCAAGAGCTGGTCACTCTAGCATGTTGAATATGTTCTTATCAAAGAGCTGTCCAATTGATGCTCAAAATGACGAAGGAGAAACTGCACTTCATTGGGCAATGCGAGCTGGAATGAGAAGCATGGGTGCTGTAAAAACGCTTATTGAAAATGGGGCAATAGTCAATGTGTTCAATCTTAAGTCTAGGCGACCACTCGATGTAGCAGCTGAAGGTTTTGAAGAGGACAACATCAAGTCAATTGCGAATGAAAGGAGATCGACACGATGGAACTTAATGAGATGCTCTCCTCAGTGCCGAACATTGGTTTTGCATCATCAAGAATGTCTTGACCACCTAGCCAAGTCAGATCACGATTGGGAAGTGCCTGATAGAATCGGCAACATTATGTCGACTTTGGCAAACAAAACCCTAGAGAATTGTGGCCCTGATGATGAAGAGAATTTCAACCCCTACGAAGTGACTGTATCTGATGACTTTGAACGTGCAACTTTAGAATTACTCAGCCGTATTCACAGCGCAGAATATTTGTCATTTGTGAATGACTTGAGTAAAGAGCTAGAACGGAAACGCAAGCAACATCTCATTGCGGGGGCGAACTCTGATTATGAGCCTGAGAAACCAATGCAGGTTGTTCCATTTACCCCGATGGTGCAACGTAAAATACTGAAGGAAGAAAGAGCAAAAGACAATGACCATTCTGATACTGCATTCAGCGTCGGATCTTTGAAAGCTGCAAGGAGAGCCGCAGGTGCAGTGCAGCATGCCGTTGATTGGTAAGTCAAATGAGGTGTCTACTCGTCGTGAAATTCCCTTCTTGTGTTGTTCTAATTAAAGCCACACCGATCTGTCATAGTGTCCTTGTTGGAAGAAATAGAAATGCATTTTGTGTCATACGTCCACCAGGCCACCATGCTGGAATCAACGGCCTTTTATCTGATGCAGAATCATGTGGCTTTTGTCTATTTAATAATGTTGCTGCTGGAGCCATGCACGCTCTCTCTGATGAAAAGAATCGGCCAAGATGTGAACGTTGCGCCATCGTCGACATTGATGCGCACCATGGAAATGGAACTGAAGAAATAGTGAGAAAGTGTCATGATTCTGGTAGGCTTTTGTTTTTCTCAGTGCATCTTTACGACCACGACAAACCGAAAAAGGGGCAAACATTCCAGTACAAATTTTACCCCGGAACAGGAGCTGAAGATGACGTCGCTCACAATGTAATCAATGTACCGATCGCGCCACTGTGGAGGGAGAAGGAGGTAGTAAAGAGCATTGCTCTAGCTTCAAATGGATTGGAATCAATTGTAGAGCCTCGACAGACAAGGCAGCGAACCAAGGAGCTTTCAGTCACTGACTTGAGAAAAATGGGTAGTGAAGACTCTTCGCAGCAGAAACCAAGTGGGGTTCTATCCCAAGACTCGGATGCATCTGCTGCAGAGTCCACTGCATCCTCTTCCAAATCTCGATCGCAACTGCCGTCAACATCTCCTCACTACCCTCCACATTATCTGATGGGAACTGGCAGATTGGCGTACCGACGTGCTATTCAGCATCGCTTGCTGCCCGCTTTGCGAGCGTTCAATCCCGATTTGATAATATTGAGTACAGGTTTGGATGCAGCTCGTGGAGATGTTGGTAACGCACGACACTACAACAACGGGACTGAAGCAATGGGTTTTGATCTCGAGCCAGAAGACTATGCGTGGACTTCGAGGAAGGTGAGTTATTATTATATTTTGCATTACAAAATTTCTAAACTTCATTTCGCACTCATATCAATCTTGTTAACTCGAATTGTCATTTGTGTAGGTGTGTGAAGTGGCCGACATTTGCTGTCAAGGACGTGTAGTTTCTGTTTTGGAAGGAGGATATGGACGCACTCCTGCTGCTATTCCTGCTCCACCTCTGTTATTTAGCGGTGCGACAGGGGAGAGCCCAGGAATGAAACGTGCTCTTGACAAATCATTCTTTTCAGACTGTGCAATTCAACATTTGAAGGGTCTAGTTGATCCATATTTGGACGAACACAAGAAGGGTTAATGCAATTTATATCTTGCTAGCTTTTGTACAATAGTTTTTATCTGATGTACATAACCAAATGAATAATACTAAATGTTGTCGATGTTGCTTGAAAGCAGTGCATTGGTTTTCTCAGTCTGTTTAGTTACATTATATAAAATTACCCGATTCAGTCGCATTTCTGTATTTCTCATCTCTCCAGCTCACAGCTCAGATGTAGAAAGATTCATTCACTGGTTGTGAGGTTGCAGATAGAATTGACAACCCAAATGAAAAGATCAACAGTATGCCAATCCAAAACCTCCAATCCCCTTGCAAAGCCATCATATTAGGAGCTTCTGGCATCTTAGATTTCATCTCTTGAGACGCATCAAATACATTCTTTGCCACCTTATTGGTAGCCTTGATAGCAGCAATTTCTGCGGGAGTTTTGTAATTTCCAGGACGCTCAACTGGCTGATCCTGATTTGCAACAACCTTCTTCCATTCAGCGTCCCAGTCGACAGAACTTTCATAGGATTCGCCAATGATTTCCTCTTCACTAGGAGAATCGCCTTTTGGTGTTGGATTCTCACTGAATTGGATGGTCAGCGGTTGCTGCTGTCTATCATATGATGTTAGGGCACTGCGAGCGCCCACAATTCGATGCAATTGAAAAGATGCGACACAATTGCTACAAAACAATGCGAAGAAGAAGACGGAAGCAGCTTTCATTGAAGATATCATTTTTTGCAATGCAAGGAATATGTATTGTATCTTGTGTCCAGAGTTGTCAGATCAGGTGAAGAATGTAGATCGATTACAATTACGTCAGCCGCTAGAGCAGCAACTACGATGTCAGTAATTCTGTTCAATATATTGTGTCGGCTGTTGAAGGCAACCCTTCTGTTTTCTCCGCTTGTTGTACAATTCTCTCAGCTGTTTGGTTGTCGACGCGGCAGCACTGCTGAGGCAGAATTCACTTGGCTTGGCTGGGCTGGATGTGTTCATTTTGGATTTCCGAAGTGCCAGCCAGCGCGCGCGCGGACAACAAACAGCTGCGCGTGTCCCTTTTATCCCTCACTAGTGTCCGGCCATGGTCAGAGTGTCCAATGCCCTAAATTGAGGCTGATTTCTTAAAAAGGAACTTGAACACAAATCTTTGAAAGCAAGCAACACGACGCATGCCGACGACACCTGCCTTCTTGCTTTCTGTGCAGTACAACCAATAAACCTACCCCTACAACAGCACGTTAACCATGAAGACTGCCGCCATCATCCTCTCGACCCTCAGCGTCGCATCTGCCTTCGCTCCTGCCCAGAATGCTGCCTCCAAATCTTGCTTGGATGCTGCTCTCCCTCGTGAGACCGTTCTTTCAGAGCCTGATACTACTGAATTCGGCAAGATCTGGGATCCTCTTGGCCTCGCAGAGATGGGATCTGATGAAACCATTGCCTGGTTCCGTCACTCTGAGGTGAAGCACGGCCGTGTAGCCATGGCTGCCTTTGTTGGTTGGTGGGCCGTTGGAGCTGGACTTCGTCTTCCTGGAGAACTTGCATATGGGCTTAACTTCGCAGATATCCCATCCAAGGGACTTGAGGCTTGGGATGCCATTCCAGGATGGGGAAAGGCACAGATGCTTCTTTTTGCTGGACTTATTGAGTTCCATGATGAGCTCTTTTACTCTAAACGCGGAACTCACTACATGAGAGGAGGTACCCCCGGAAAGGTGAGTCGTTGGATTTCTTTCTGTTCTTTCTAAGACAGTTTTATGGGTATATTCTTTATTGCTCACAAACCTATGTTCTTCTTTGACGCACCATAAATAATTGTAGAACATGGTTCCTGGGCTTTTTGACCCTCTTGGTTTGTCCACTGGAAAGAGTGCAGAGGCAAAGGCTCGTGGTCGCTCCAGTGAAATCAAGAATGGACGCCTTGCTATGATTGGCGTTGCTGGTATGTGGGCCGCAGCTACACTTCCTGGATCAGTTCCTCTTCAACCAGACTGTTAAATTGGAACAGTCCTTTCCATGAGCACTTGCCAAATAAAGCGTTCAGAGGCGTAGAATCTCGATGAAAAAACGAAATTGCCTGCTAAATAATCAACACGCGGGCCCAGCATGCTACCATCTACTGGTGGTTTGTTGTAAACACTCATACAAATAAATGCACGTAGAGCATTTCAGCACCTTGCCAATTCAGAAATTTAATTGAGCAGGAGGAGACGAAATCTAGGCAAAGCCATTCAGTTTAGCGCATGCCAATTTTTTGAGTAAAATAAAGGTTGTATCTTATTATTTGACACATCCCAGTACGTTCAACTTCATCACTCTCTAACGTGTGATCTAGCTTTGGACGATTTGTAGCATTTTCCTATTCCTAAGATGAGTTCGCTTGCCTTAACACTCACTCAGTCTTACGTGGTAAATAGTCTTTCAAAGATTTTGCTGGGTAATAATCCTGTATCCATAAATACTTCCATATGCAGCAGCCCCTCCCAATCCCCCAGCCAATGCACCGGGAAACCTCCCTCTTCGTAACGCCACAGCACCTCCAACGACAAGAGCAGTCCCCCCAATAATCTGCGGGGCGTAGTTGCCTCTTTGTTCATAAGTAGCCATACCTCGTGTCGCTATGTATTTTGCTTGCCTCACAAGTGACGTGAATCTAGACACAAATGCTGTGGAGGTCTCCTCTGTATTTTGTTCAAATATGGCAAGTGTGTTGTTTGTCACGTCAACGACCTTTTTGATAGCTGCCTTCAAAGATATGTTTTGTTGAGATGGATTGCCATCGCTTTTTCTTGAAGAATCGGCTTCTTTCGACATGATTGTAGATAATAAACAATAATAAACAAAATGACGTTCTGCTATTAATGCAAAGGCAACGCAACAGTGGTTGTTGTGTTGTGTTGTGTTGTGTTGTNGGCAACGCAACAGTGGTTGTTGTGTTGTGTTGTGTTGTGTTGTATTGTTCCCTTATTATTTTATTTGCGCTGAAGCATTGCGCATTGCCTTTGCCTTGATTGAGCTTGAGTTGAACTGAAATGGCATTAGTTTGCAGTTTGCAGACCATTTTTTTCACGAGCATCACAATTCACAATCTATTTCGTGTGAGAAGCTGAGAAAAGATGCTATCTCTTACCTATCTCATTTTTTCCATTCAATCTTGGGAAGCGTTGGCTCTTGCACAAGAAAAAGTTAACAAAAAAGATTGTAAAAGAGATGCTCCATCCAATCCACTTGGCGATACATTTTATTGTCAACGCTTTGTCAACGCATACATTTTTAATTGCACACACAACATCATCAGGATTCTCAAAAGCACCAAGGGCATACCATGCCATCGATACGACACATAATTATTTGAGAATAACACTCGTAAAAGAGGGCTCTAGACTAGAGAGTGGTGGTACATAAGTACTTCGCTGGCTCCCAAGTGTTACCGTAGGTCTCAAACAATCCAATGGCGTCGCATGTGTATACATCGGGTTACTCATCGGGTTTGCTCCTACCGATGGGTGCACTTCCCAAAGATGTGGACGAAAGAAGGAAGAATGGAGTGATAGAGAAAAACCCTGGTGGCCGGGAGAATCTAAGCTTTCAGGAGCTGGCAGAGATTGAGAAAGAAAGGAGGCAAATACTTCTTCGAGTGAGTACCTACCAAAGTTTTGAGGGGCATGTGATGCTCTTCTTTTTATCTACCTAGACCAATCAACCTAACCACTCACACTATGTCTTGTTGCAGTCGGATCTTGCATTCTGGCGGATCCTTTTATATTTCAACGGAACATCACTGAAAGAAATTGTGACTGATTCACTTGTATTGACAACTTTACTTATATACGTCTGGATCAGAGTACGAGCTCACACAATCGATTATGTGCCAGCGGCAGTTGCCATGCTTGAGAAGACGAATATCAACATCCTCGGTGGCTTCTTGTCATTCTTCTTGGTCCTCTTTGTGAACCAAACCAATGATCGCTTCCTCGAGATGTACGGATTCTCCAAAGCGTGCTCTGGAAGGATCCAAGATGTTGCCGGTCTTGCAAAAACACAGCTTCCTATTGAGGCGGCTGACCAATTAGTTCGTCACTTCAATGCCGCGCATATTGCTGGGTATGTAGGACTGAATTCAATTGGGCAAAGTTCTCCTTACAGCAAGAGCAACTTTTTTGATCACTACAACAAAAAACACCAACTTTTAACGAAAGGCGAAATGAAACAATTGAGTCATCATGATATGGACCATTCTGGCTTGTTTATGAAAGAGCTTGTGACTTGGTGCCAGCAGGATGTTTCAAACGCAAGAAAAGATGGACATATTGACACCAATCAAGAGAAGCTTTTGCATAGCAAGATTCTTGATTTCCGTGCAGCCATGGATGGGATGTATGATTACACTGATCAGCCACCTCACTTTTTTTACATTCACTTTTTGGTGTTGCTTTCAGCTTTGTATTTGCCTCTCTTTGCAGTCGATACGGCATACGCTGCGGGCTGGGGCGACAGCAGAGCAATTGGAATGGATGTCTTGCAAGGAATCATTGTATTCTTGCAATGCATCTTTGTTGCAGGTCTACGAACACTAGGAACGAAGATGATTGACCCCTACGGTGATGACTTGGAAGACTTGAGTGTTATCAACTACGTGGAAGCAACTCTGGAGATTTCTCGCACGATAATGAGGTCCAGGCAGCCTAAGCAGCAGTGGACCTAAGCAGCAGTATTCATTCCGAGAATACAACATTGTGAACAGTAATAAGATATTAGTGATAACGTAACAGATATTGTATGGAACACACACTGCTATCTCTTTCCTCATTCACTCTCCTCGTCGCTATAATATTCATCGTCCTCGTCTTCCAAATCATTCGAAACTTTACTGCCATATGTGTTATTCCAATCAATATAAACTTGCAAGTCTGACTGAGCAACGCTTGGACTTGATCCACGTAGCGATTGCCGAAAATGCTTGTAGGCAATCGGCGGGACTTCATTAGCTTTGATGCTCATCATTTCCTCCACGGTCATTGAACGCATAGGTCCCATTGAAGCATCTGTGCATAAATTCTTCAAGTCAGCTCCACTATATCCATCTGTGTCACGTGATAGCTTTATGATTTCCTTGTCTGTCAAAGAGTGACTATTCTTTGCCAACAAGGTGCGCAGCAGCGACTCGCGACCAGGCTGATCTGGCAATGGAATGTATAAACGCTTCACAAACCTTCGTCGGGCAGCATCATCCAACTCTTGTGGCAAGTTAGTTGCTCCAATCACAAGCACGTGGCCCTTTCGATCGTTACCAGCACCATCGAGCTGCACGAGAAATTCTGTTTTGATACGTCGACTTGCTTCATTCTCATCCGACTTCCGTTGTGTCAACATTGAATCTACTTCATCTATAAACACTACGGAGGGAGAGCGATACGATGCCACCGCAAAAAGAGTCTTGACAAGTTTCTCTCCCTCGCCAATCCATTTACTCGTGAGTGAAGACGATGATATAGAAAAGAATGTTGCACCACTTTCATACGATATTGCCTTTCCAATCAATGTTTTTCCTGTGCCAGGCGGTCCAAACAGTAGCAACCCTTTCGGACAAGCACGCAATCCTGTGAACAGATCTGGACGTTTCATGGGATAAATCACCAATTCATTGACTGTATTCTTTGCATTCTCAAGCCCTGCAATGTCATTGAAAGTGACTTTCTGCCCGTCATCAACGATTTCATTGTTTATCTTTTCAATCAATTCTTTATCCAGCCCACGTAGTTCTTCAGGGAGTTCCTCGTCATTGTTACCATTAGAATTGGATGATGTAGAGTTGTTGTTGGCATTACTGTTTTTGTTGTTGGAGTTTTGATTCCTTCCTGAACTATTTGGCTGCGCAGGACCACCCTCCCGTTTCATAGGTGGCTGAAATTTTCTCTTCAATCCTGCTGACATGTTATCTCTTGGTCCTCGAATCGCAGCACGTACCATTTGTTGCGGACCTGTCGGACCAGTAGAGGATTGTGCAGAACGACCACCCATACGTTTGCCACCTGAGTACAATCCACTTGAATTGTTGTTGTTCTCGTAGTTGTCCCAATCATTGTCCTCCTTGCGACCATCACGCCTCTTGGGATCAAATTTAGGTCCAAGTTCTTTTGCGGTACGAAATGGATTTGCCTTTGTGTTGGATGGTTGCTGTTCTATGTATCCTGAACTTGTGTCATTGTAGTCAAACTTGTTATTTGCTGCCTGATTTTGATATGGATTATGGTGATAATTACTATGCTGCTGCGGTGCTGGGTGATTCTTTCCCCAGTGTTGAACAGCCCTTTGATTGTTTTGCCTATGAGCTTGATTGTTTTTAGGTATGGAAACATTGTTATACTTTTGTTGTGTATGAATTTGTTGTTGTTGATTGCTTGGTCCTTTACTTCTGATATGCTGTTGTTGCTGTTTTGTAACGATTTGAACTTCATCATCTGGCCTGTGCTCAGGAGATGGAGAGTTGGATGAAGAAGATACTAACATTGGGCTGGTGCCCTTGTCTTTTCTTTCTTTCCTTGCAGACTTTGGCTTTTGTACAATGACAACATCATCTTCTTTCTCATCATCATCATCTGATTCTTCTACTCTCCGACACTCCGGAAAGGCAGCGAAAAAGGAGTCTGCTGTAGCGGCTTGAATAGAATCCGCCTCCAAAGGAGCATTCTTCTTCCAGCGAGCTGACGAAGATGCGCTCAGTGTAAAGGGAATTTTATTGTTGTCTGATTCGAGTTGTCTCATTTTCATATCACGCAATGACGAGAGTGCATTCACTGCGTCGTCCTTTTCTAGACCCCGCTCAAAGTTCCTAGAACATTTCGGGTCCGATTTCACTTTACTAGCCGCACATTGTGCAGATAGGAGCAGTCCATCCAACGACGCTCGATGTGTCATACTGCGAAACTGATAATTTTCCGACTGGCATTGTTGTTGCTCGGTTGACGATGACTGAAGGATTTTGGCACGTTCCTTTTTTAAGGCGACTTCTTCCAGCCACAGCCTCTCGTACTGGACAGCGTGACCAGTCATTGGAGGGTTCATTGAGGCGTTAGGGCGGTCCTTGTCGCCCTTAGTGTTGACGATGTCCACCATGGTGGTTACGGCTTGTTACGGCTTGTTACGGCTTCGTTTTTGATAAAATGAAATCATTTTTTTTTGTTACACTCAACTTTAAAATGACAGCACAGTAAAGGACAACAGTCAAGAATTTGATGGGACTCCTCAATGAAAGGAGCTCTCGCGAGTTACCCCCTTACTAATCTCAATCGTACTAGTTCCTCTCGTATGTAAACTTCATCTCATCTCATCGTCATCAACTCTCACTCTCTCACTTTTCACCAAGTCAAATTCGTGCAGTAGTAGCTGAATATAACCGCAATCATGAGTGATAGTGTTGTTGTCAAGACCCGTAAATTTATGAAGAACCCTCTTCTATCCAGGAGGCAGGTGCGTTCAACTTTTTGTTATGGCTCTGACGATGAAATGAGGAATGTACCTACACGAGTGCATCTCCGCCGCGTCAATTGCGTTTGATGCAATCGCATGCATGAAAATATTGCAAATAGATTTAAGTATTACTCCTTACTCATCGACATCCTTCTCTCTATCACTCTTCTAATTTCTACAGATGATTGTTGATATCATCCACCCTGGACGTGCCAATGTTGCCAAGTCCGAGCTCCAAGAAGTTGTCGGAGGCATGCACAAGGCCGACGCCAAGCTCGTCGTCCTTTTCGGATTCCGCACCAAGTTCGGAGGAGGAAAGTCCACCGGATTCTGCGTCATCTACGACAACGAAGATGCCCTCCGTAAGTTCGAGCCCAAGCACCGTCTCGTCCGTCTTGGAATTGAGACCCGCGAAGAGAAGTCTCGTAAGGCCATCAAGGAGGCCAAGAACAAGGGCAAGAAGATCCGTGGTACTGGTGCCTCTATTGCTAAGCACAAGGCGAAGCGTGCTGCCCAAAACGATTAAGAAGTTCATAGAGAACAATATCATGAAAAGAATGACAATAATGTTTGTAGAATACATAATCCAAATCTAACCGTGCTCTGCACACCATTATTGAAGACATTAATTGTAGTTAAGGAGTACTTTAGTGCCTGTCAAAGGGAGCATTCCCTGAGGGCAGAGCAGTGATCATACTTAGAGGGGCGGGGACTGGTCATCTTTTTGTAAGGACGCACGGGTTTCGTTTCGATGTGAAAGCAACAATCAACTGCCTCTGACCCAACGAAGTCGTAACCCCTTTTTATGTGTCTGTCTAAAATTTTAATTGATAGAAAAAGCTTCAAGACTTTCACTGCAGTTAACTACTTTTAGCACTGTACACACCTGCAACTTTTGCTACCACTCTCTCTGGCACCAGCTTGGAAAGCTCATCACTGACACCTGCATTGTCGTCTTCATTATCTATTGCTTCCTTTCGTCTCGCACATATTTGTCTCACAAGCGTTGAACTAACATGTCTATACCGAGGATCACCTTCCAAGAAGACTGTCTTAATCGGCCATATCCGCCCTAATATCAAAGGTCCCCAAGTATTTAGAATTTGCAAGGTGCGTTCATCTCCTCCATCTGCATCCCATGTTCGTATTCCACGGAAGAATAGAGATGCATTTTGTGTTCTAGCAAACCTCCATATGTAGCCAGATACGACTTCCACAGTTACATTCTTACAACCTCCATCATGAATTAGCATCTCACGAAGTATTTCGGCACGTGATTGAGGAGTAACATCATATTGTTTGTTTGGGTTCACTCCAATACAACATATCACTCGACCATATCTTTCAGCTAGATACCTAATCATAACCAGATGACCCAAATGAGGTGGATTGAATGAACCTGCAAGTACGACTGTAGATTTCTTATCAAGCTTGCTTCTTCGAGAATCTTTTGATGGAAGTTGCCATGGATGTGTGATGATGGTTGGAAAGATGACACGAAAGATGAGGACGGATAGAGCCGCTGATGCAGACAAAAGCGCTACTGCACAACCGAGCAGAAATGGATGGTCGAATATGGCGCTTATCATGATTTACTGATCTGATTTATATCATCATACATTATCCGATCATCCAACCCTTGCCTATTGTCAATAGCATAGCTGTTTATTCCATTGCCCTTTATCTTTGACTTTATTGAAGGAGAGGAGAGTGATTGTCCCAGTTATGCGGAGACTCATTTGTGACGTCATGCGTACGCACACACTTTGTATGTTTTTTTGCATGCAGGAGGATTTTGCTTGAATGTTGAATGATCCAAACATCCGAAGGCCGAAGGACATCACCCTAACCCTATAAGAGTATTGTACCATCACCATGGCAACTATCGGCAGCGCCCTACGGGGAGCCACATTGGCTATCACCCGCTCTCGTACAGCACCGCGTGTCGTCACAGCAAGTGCGTCAAAATACTTCTCCACGAATCCTCATGTAGTAGTTGACAAATTTGTGTCATCTCCACCTCCAACATCATCACCTAATGCCGAAGCCTTACGTCACCCTAACGATGTTCATGATCGTAATGCCAACTACAGTGACGAAGATTCACGTTCTATGGCGGGAGTTACTGCCTCTGTCCGTCATAATTGGACAAAACAGGAAATTGCAGAGCTTTACTCACTCCCTTTCCATGAGCTCATGTATCAAGCATCAACTGTTCATCGCATGTATTGGGATCCTGCGGAAGTGCAACAGTGCACTCTTCTCTCCATCAAAACTGGAGGTTGTACTGAAGATTGCTCTTATTGCTCCCAAAGTACCCGTCACAAGACATTTGTGAAGCCTACGCCCACGATGAAGGTGCAAGAAGTGCTTGAGGCGGCAAAGAGGGCGAAGGATGCAGGTTCTACTCGTTTTTGTATGGGAGCTGCATGGCGTGAATTGGGAAATAAAAAGAATGCCTTCAACCATATTTTGGATATGGTGAAGGGAGTCAACGGCATGGGATTGGAAGTTTGCTGTACGTTGGGCATGTTGAATGCTGAACAGGCACGTCAATTGAAAGAAGCTGGTTTGACAGCATACAATCACAATCTTGATACAAGTCCAGAACATTACCCCAATGTCATTACGACCAGGACTTATGAAGATCGTCTTGAAACCATCGCCAATGTTCGTGATGCAGGAATCAGTGTCTGCTGTGGAGGTATTCTCGGCTTGGGCGAGAAGGATACAGACCGTGTAGGATTACTTCACGTATTGGCAACACTTCCGGAACACCCTGAAAGTGTCCCCATTAATGCTCTTGTGGCTGTGGAGGGAACACCTCTTGGAGATGCCGATGCAGATGAAGACACTGCATCAGATGGTATTGCAGATGTCGATGCCTTTGATATGGCACGAATGATTGCCACTGCTCGTATTGTTATGCCCCGTACAATGGTTCGATTGAGTGCTGGCCGACTCTCTTTCTCAGAGGCGGAGCAATTCTTAATGTTCCAAGCCGGGGCCAACTCAATTTTCAATGGGGACAAGTTGCTGACGACTGACAACCCAGCATTTGATGCAGACACTGCTCTTTTCCAAAAACTCGGCTTCGTAGGCAAGCCCGCTCATGCCGGACCCAGAGTAGCACCGACTGAAGTGACTGGGGAAGTTGAAATTACTCAGGTGAAAGGAATGGAGCAGCAGTATGCTTAAATGTATTAAATATACTAATTGGGGTGTAAGGGGATAGGGAACAGACAGCTAGTCTAACTTATCAATGGAGTATGTATGAATCTACAACTATTTCTGTTTAATTTGTTCTAGCTCTAATTTGACATGTTGTGCTCAACACTATCAACATCGTCAAGCTCTTCAAGAGCATCAATTATTGCCATATTCTTCTCGAACTCTTCTTCGGAACATTCCACAGGTGCCTTGGTTACATGGCTCAAGCTCATCTTACTGCCCTCCTCCAGACCCATGGCCTTGATTGCCTCAAACATTGCACCAGTCTCCTTTGCATCAGTGTAAACAATGCTTGTGCCTTCTTCATCACCCTCAACAAGTTCCATATCATCTACATCATGATCGATTGCCGCCATCATAAGTTCCTCTTCATCAACCACCGAGTTAATTTCAACCTTTCCTTTTAGATCATACATGAACATGACGGATCCAGATTCAGCCATCTTTCCTCCATTTTTGTTTACCGCACTTTTCACATCGGCTGTGCATCTGTTGGCATTGTCCGAGAGAACATTAATGATAAATGATGCTCCTCCAACTCCATAAGCTTCAAATGTTGACTCGGTGAAATCAGCAGCATCCTTCTCAGTAGCACGTTTGATGGCACGGTTAATGTTATCCATTGGTACACTGTTCGCCTTTGCTGCTTTGATGAGCATACCCAATTGAAGATTAGCGACTGGATCTGGTGAGCCGCCCTGCTTTACAGCCATGATGATTTTCTTTCCGTAATAGGCATTAGTTTTGGCCTTTTTGGCATCTGTTTTACCCTTGGTTGCTGCTCGAACGGCGGCTGCTCGGCCCATAAAGAGTGGCGAGAGGCGCGAAGGGCATTGCTGCTTGGCGGCTGAGCTTGCAGGTGTCGAGGGGACGGTGAAGGCAGATGCCCCAGAGAGGAGCGCGATAGCAAAGCAAGCGTATTTCATGGTTATTTATTATTTGTTCTGTGCGATGAGTTGGATGTGCGTGAGTTTGGGTTTTTATGTAGAAATGATGGAAATGAAAAAAATGGTAAAGACGTCATCATGTTCATGTCACAGATGAAGTGACGGCATGCTTTCAACACAACATGCATGTCGAATGTGACAAAAGATGAGAATCGACAATAGAAGAGCCCGCGACACACGCATTTCGCATTTTTTATCACGATGTCGTTCGGCTAAAGGGTAAATCGGCTTCACTACATAAGTAAAACAGAAGCCCAGAACATCACAGTGTACAATCAAAGAACAACACTCGAATCTGCCAGGCGCACTATCCATCACCATGAGCCCCGACGAGAGCCGCATCGACAGCAGCCCAAGCATCATGTCATCCGATGACGAGTCTCCAAACGGAGTTGAGAACGATCTGTCAAATTCGATGGAAAGCTCAATGCAACCACGCCTACTCGTCCATCCAGAAAACTCCGTTGCATATGTGACTGTATCTGATCCAGTCCAAGTGAACGAGGGAATTGCAGGGAGGAAATTCACCATGTATCGAGTCAATTACGACCCACCGCCACCTCCTGCTGATGGATCATCTCAAAGTTGTCACGCAATTCTCTCCTACGCAACATCTGTGAACAGACGTTATTCCGACTTTGCATGGCTGTATGAACGTCTGCACAAAGAGCGACCTGGAGCTATTGTTCCTCCATTACCAGACAAGCAATCAGTATCTCGCTTCTCGGAAGTATTCATTGAAGGCAGGAGATTCCACCTCGAGATCTTCTTGAGGCGTGTCGTTTGCAACCCAGAATTAAAGGACACGGAGTGTCTGTTAGTCTTTTTAGGAGGTGGAGATGATGAATTCAAGAAGGCAAAGAAGGATGCAAATTTTGGCAAAACGAACGCTGTTGATGCACCTGCTCCTGTGGCTGCTGTAGAAGAGCCGGAGTACCAACCATTCGATCCTGAAATGGCACCTGGCGCTCACTATAACAGTCAACATGATTACAATAAGCTCATTGATAAAGTGGAGGAAGAACTTTCCACCAAGAAAGCAGGAATTAAGAAGTGGATCAAGGAGAGAAAGACATCTTTGAAGGGAACAATGGTTCGTTCTCCCGATGATGCGATCTTTGATGAGATTGCCAATTACATATCTGCTCTCGAGATGGGCTTGAAACGCATTGACACACAGACTTCTTCGCTGATCAGGAGGGACAAGGATGTATCTACCTGTATGCTGGAATTTGGACTTGGCTGTGATGCTCTCTGCCACATTGATGATGAGATCAATGGCGTTATCAGTGAAGGGGATGACACCACCTCTACTGGGATTGGACAAACATTTCGTCAGATGGGAAAGACGGCAGATGAAATCTCAAAATTGAGCTACGAATATTACGAGAAGGAATTGAGTTGCTTCCGCGAACCACTTCGTGATCATTTGAAGATGATTCACGCTGTCAAGGTTGCATTGCAGAAACGTCACAATCGACGAGTTACTTACAGCACCTGCATCAATGCTGTCGAGAGCAAGAAGGCGAGTGTTCACAAATACAAGATTACGCCCGGGAAAGAAGGCAAGAGTGTGGATGCAGCAGCATCACTTGCTCGTGCGGAAGCAACGTTGGTCGTTGCGAAGCAAAACTACGAGGAATGTAGTCAGCGAGCGTTGAGAGAAGTTGATCGGTTCAGGAAAGAAAATGCTGCCTGCATGTATGCCACAATGTTGGAGTTTGCAAAGGTACAGAAGGAACACCATGATAAGATGAATGGTGCATGGGGAGAGTTGGTACCAAAACTGGAAGGGTTGGATGCGTCTGACTCGGCTTTGCGTGGAAAATCATTCGTTGAAGCTTCTGCGGCTGCGTCAAAGAACAATCCTAATGTTGATGTAGATGTGGAAGCTGTCACAACTGATGGTCAGAGTATGGCAATGCCATCATATCCACCGCCACCGGAACCGACCTCAAATGGGTTGGAGTCCTCAGTGTTAAACGAGGCAGTTCGCTATCGCACCGTTGATCCATTGCCAACGGAAGAATAAATGTACATGCGCGGAAGATATTGGGTTGGGGAAGAAGTTCTATACAGTGCGAAAGTTAATGTAATTGATTGTTAAATGAATGTCATGTATCAAGGACCTTTCGCAGCATGAGCTTTGTGATTATACTCTGGCTAAAACCTAGGCCATCTATGTCATCTTTTTTGCAATCACAATCTATGTAGACGACCTCGAAGTTATTGCCAGTAAAGAACTCTTTTGCGTTGAGATTGTCGGCTTCCACCTGAGCAAATATGTCGCCATGAAAGGGTATCCAGGTTTGTACATTCTCTTGCACCGCTTCCAACAGAGCTTTGCCAACGCCTTGCCTTCTAAATTTTTCATCTACGGCCAAATTTTCAATGATGGCTCGTATTCTGGGCGAATTCTTTTGTTCTTGGCTGATGACAATCCGCTCCTCAATCACTTCACAACATCCAATGATTTCTGACAGATTATCTTTGTCAGAGCCAACCTGAACCCTTGCAATGAAAACGCTTCTATTGCCATTGAATGGTACCGAAAGATCAATCATTTGTGCCTTTTGCAACATTGCTAGCTTGATATCTTTCCATTTTCTAGATATGATGGAGCCACTCTCCTCCTCGTTGTTGTGAAACATGTCAATACAAAATTTGCTGTATTCTTCCAAATGAATATCATCTTTGTCTTGATTGATTTGTTGGATGACAAAGTTGTTACTGCTTGTGAGTGATAGTTCACAAAGGGCTGCATCAGGGTATGCACATCTTCGATTCAAGACAAAGGACGATGATGACGCAAATTGCTGAATGATAAAGAGTATGTAAAGAGCAGCTACTACACGAGGTGCGCTGTGCTTCAATTCAGACCGAGCCATCGTGTATGCCCAACCACCGACTCGTAACTCGTATCAACGTCATAAACGTCATAAACGTCATCATGCATGATGTCCATCGACCTTCCATCGACCATCGAAGCGACCGCCTGCAAGAGATATTTTGATTGGTGGGTCTTCAACATGCGGAATCAGTATGAGAGCTCTTTTCTGTGGGATTCACAACGCCGTTTACAGCCAGCCAGCAACCATCATCAACCACCCCAGACCCCAGCTAGAGCATCGCCGTTGTCTCTGCGCTAAAGCAGTGCGTAATACGATGCATCATCACCAGTTAACGGCGGCGTTTGCTGCTGCGGCAATATTATTATCGCTGCCAATAACCTCTTTTGCTTTCACTGCTTCAAAAAGAACTTATTCTACGCCACAAGCATCAATAGTTTCGTCTCTCTCGGTCAAACCAAAGAAAAAGAATAAATATGCCAACTTTAGCAAAGCAGACACTCTATCGATGGATCCATTCGAAGCCATGTTGACAGAATCACGTGATAAACTCAAAGAGTTGCACGAAGAAAAATCCAAAAAACATAAAAATCGACACAAGAAGCAGCAACAAGAAATAACGTCACTGGAGGCGATTGATGAATTATTGACATCAGATAATGATGATAGTATTGCAGACAAAGAAAGTGAAGAGAATGCGACTATTGAAGAAAAAAGGGAGAGAAACAAGCGATCGTTTCCTGATACACAGACCATAGATCCCTACGACCCGACAACCTATGGCTATATTGAATTGGGGACAATCATCGGTGCGCACGGTGTTCACGGTTGGATGAAGCTGACAGCCACAACTGACTTTGGAGAGCATAGATTATGTGAACCTGGAACACGACATATCAAACCTGCCAATCGTCGGTCTCCGCGTGAAGTTGAATTAGTTGAGGGACGTCCTATACGATCCGAAACGGCAACGACTGGTACTGATACCAAACCAATGTATTTAATCCGTCTTGCAAATGTCGAAGATAGAGAGGAGGCACTTAAAATGCGAGGGTATGTCCTGTATTCACTGACACAAGAGAAGGTAGATGAGTACCTCGAAGAAGATGAATATATCGTGAGTGACTTGGTTGGATTAAATGTATTCTTAGATGAAAGTTGCTCCGATCAACGCTCTGGAAGCTTTGAGGATTTGTTTGTTGGGTATATTCGTGGAGTTGTGCTCGGGTCAGAGATGTGCGCTGTTCCTGGTCTCGGTCAAGACTTGCTGGAAATAGCTCTTCCGAGTTCTCATGGTGGACAGAGTGAAAACTTGGTGTTAGTTCCTTTTGTGCCGGAGATTGTGGGCAATGTTGATCTTGATGGGAAGATGGTTATGATTACGCCCCCGAATGGATTGCTAGATTTGTCCTACAGGCGTGAAGAGAAAGTCAGAATAAAAGGACTCCTGCCCGCGTCTATTAGTAAGAGATAACAACTTCCTAATTATTACTTCAACTTATTTGCGTTTTTAAGGTCTTTATTTCGCAATAACATCATCAATTATTTTCTCGAAAGCCGGTAGAGTGATGGTGAAGCGATTGTCATCTTGGCAGACAACGCACGCTTCACTTCCATCCTCGTTATCCTCTTGGCATTTGCTAACATGTCTGTAGCTGCTGTCCATCAGCTCCATGAATTTAGTGTTACCGACTAATGGTACAGTTTCAAAACATCCCACTCCAACAAATGAAGTCCCATCCACAGCGTAAATTGCGTTGGCTACGTGCTGTCCGTGAACCATGACCACAGCATCCGCCTCATTAAATGTTCGAGCCTGCTGTGCTACGGAAAGATCATCGAATTCTTCCACCACGACGAACGTGACATCTTGATACTTCTCCAGCGATTTTGCTTGGGTTACAACTGCCTCCATATCAGTCCAATATGTTTCGTCCTTTGATTTCTTGTCATACAGTATAATCTTGGTACCAAGTAGGTCCTGTCCTTCAATCTTTGCATCCTTCTCCCTGTCCTCAACTGTTCGTCTTCGTGGAAGCCCGAACGAGTTAAATAGAATTTCACGCAGGCGACCAAAAACTTCCTTTGTTACGTGACCATCATGCTCAAGATTTCGGTTGTACCCTTCTTGGTTAACGTAGAGTGTTTTGTAGCAATAAAGAGTATTCTCGTTTGATTCCCACGGAAGGTCCTGGACTTCCCAAAACGCAGCCATTTGATGTAAAAGCTCACAAAATGGATGACGAGAATGTGAAACGCAGCCCTTGACAGAGTGCGATATCAAACTATCAAATGGAAAGTCATTCTTTTCAAACGTCCTCCAAAATGGAAGGTATGTCATCAACATATCAAATAAGGCACTCTCCATATCAAAAGCATTGAATTGAAGTAAGAATGTGGGCGCTTGGAAGAAATGAACTGAGGTGACATTTGTCGGTGATTGCGTCTGGCCAAATGTCTTCATCATTTGATTGTTCTCCTCCTCCATGATACAATTACTCCAGTCGCCAGCAGATGTAGCATACATTGTGTGTAGTCCATTCATTCCACATTTGTGATTGACAGCCTTCTCATCTTCATAAGTGCCATCCCAGTTGTCCATATCTTCAGAATTTGAGCATGGGACACACCTCTGCGAGTTATTTTCTTGATCTCTTGTGAAGTAAATCAGTCCACGAAGAGAAGTGGTTGGGTTGTTTTCGTAGCTGATAGCATCAATGTTGTTGGTCAAGCATACATTCTCGAACACATGCATACCTCCCAGTTCTCTGTCGGCTGGTCTTGGACCTTCCGACTTCATTTCCTCCATTTTGTCTAGAGACTTATAGTATCGAACGTGATTCACTTCAGTATAAAACTGTAACGGACCTCCAACACCTTCAAAGTGACTTTCTCCATCTTCAGTTGGTGCATCTGCTTCTACCGGACGGCTGACGTCTAGAGCTGGATCTGGTTCAGGCGGAGTATGAATGGTCATGAAAATTGCTAGCACAGTGATAAAGGCGAGAATGATTATATTCCGAGTAGAGAGAAACTTGATAGAGTTGAAATATCTCAATCTGTGGTTGTCCTCACTAAATAGCTCCTCAAACTCTGGCATGGGAGACACAGGTGGTGAAAAAGAGGACATCCTCGATGAAGACTGGATTGCGACCCCTTCCTCCTCGTCAGCTATTTGCTCCAACGACGGCTCCTTGCTGGCACTAGTACCTATCCCGCCAGCTATCTCAAGAGGAATACCTGATTGCTTCCTTTTGTGGAAACTGACGGATAGATCGAAGTCTTCTCCGTAGTCGTCATCTTCGACGGGAATATTACTAACTGCACTATTTGTTGGTGAGATGATGCTGGATGATTGCCTGCGAAGGGGGATGTTTCGACCGCTGTCCATTTTGAAGCTTGTTCTATGTATTTTCTACTCCTCAAAAGCACCGATGATTATTGAAAAGATGGTGCCAGTTCTACCGCTACGAACTATATGCACACGGTTTTCTTGCTGATATTTGGACGATACTGAATAGAGCCAGGTGGTCTGCAAGAAGGAGTTCTCAAGTGGAATACACACAGCCTCTTTGCAGATGTTGACCTGTGTATGCTGCTCTCAATGAGCAAGACTGTGCGAAGCGGGGATAGAATGGGGCGTGGAAGATTTTATGGATTTATG
>JALLBC010000007.1:0-23765 GCA_036939775.1 Skeletonema grethae | reverse complement strand
TCACAATCTCACCTACTTCTCCTCTTGGACTTCAAGAAGCTTGACACAAAGACCTCTATTGTACGCAGGATCGAGTGAAGAAGTAGTCGACTAGATATCTAGGTATGCTTTGTGCTTGTGGGCGAGTTTGTTCAGATGAAAGTATTATGGTACCTTTTCAGGTCCTTCAGGAACCGTTTTCGGAACTCTGAAGACCAAAATAAAATCCAATAAGCAAAAGCAAAAGCAGAGCAAAACAAGGGTAAATACGACATCGAAGCGTTGGAACGAAGAACGAAGAACAAAGAGTCGGTCTTATTGTCTGGAGTAATCATAACTTCCATAATGTCGGCCAGGGGCGATGATAATTTCATGAGATACGTCTATATGGGCGAGGAGGGTGAAATTATTCCTCGCGGCGCAACTCATATCATCGTGCATGAATCCGTCACCTTCATTCGCGTGTGGGCATACTATGAGCACCCTAACATCGTTGAAGTAATCTGTCATGATAAAGTCGAAAAGATTAAAGAATGCGCATTCGATAATTGCCCTCGCTTGAGACGAGTGATCATGCCGGGCGTCAAAATTGTTGAGGTGGATGCATTCAATGAGTGTAGAGCCCTGACGGATGTGGAATGCGGCAAGCTGGAAATAATTCAAGAGTACGCATTCTGTGGCTGCAAATCTTTAAGGATCATGAACCTGCCATCCGCTAGGATCGTAAAGGGACTTGCATTCGATGATTGTGAGGCTCTGACGGAGGCGATATTTGGTAATAAGCTGGAAAGATTTGAAAGNCTCTCGCTTTTTCGCTTCATCGTCCATCGTCCATCGTCTCACTTCTTCGCAAGCACTCATTCAAGCGGGCGTTGCCAGCTGCATGAGGCTGCAGATCAACAATGGCAATGGGGAAGGAGCCCAAGCCATCAAGATTCCAGATATGGAAGCTGGCCGCACGTCCTCACACTCTCACAGCATCAGTGGCCCCCGTCTTCGTTGGCTACGCACTAACGTTGCGATTAATACAACAAAATCCCGTCTTGTGTGGCAGCACTGACGAACGCGACACATGCAACAACAACAACGATGATGATGATGCAACAGCATCACCTGCTCTACTGTTCATGACGATACAATTTGCCGCATTTGCAGGATTGATTCAAATCTCGACCAATTTACACAATGATTACGCAGATTTTGTCAAGGGTGCCGACACAGAGAAACGGGTGGGACAGGCGCGTGCTACTCAAAAAGGGTGGTTGACACCGTATGAGACGTGTCGAGGGTGTGTTGTTTGCTTGATGGCGTCGTTATTCATTGGGATGCAATATTTGATTCCAATGAATGTACAATGCTTGATTGGCAGCAGTCGAGGCAGCGCTTTTGACCCAATAATGGTCTTCGTCGTGCTATCGTCCCTTTTCAATGCAGTAGCTTACACAGGTGGCCCATTTCCTCTCGGGTATATTGGCTTGGGGAATATCTCCATCGGCTACTCTGGGCTTGGAGATTTGTTTGTATTTCTATACTTCGGAATAGTGGCAACTGTGAGCGTGCCGTATTTGTATGTGACAAAAATTGCTTGCATTTCTCCGTTGGAAGATACATCAAAACTGCTACAGATACTACAATACCCATTTCTCTGCTCGATACCCATTGGATTCTTGGCAACTAACATTATAGTTGTGAACAATCTACGCGATCGACATACTGATATTCATGCAGGAAAGAGAACCATGGCGGTGAGGTTTGGGGCTACCTTTGCCAAGATGGAATATCTGCTGTTAGTTGTTGGAAGCTACGCATTCTGTGTTTATTTCTGGATGCTTGAGACTGAATCTGTGCGATGGACAATGCTGTTGCCTCTGCTATCATTGCCAATGTCTATACCGCAGCTGAAAGCGGTAGCGTTTGGAGGAAAGGATGGCCAACAGCTAAACGAGCATGTGGGCGGGGCGGCCAAGCTTCAATTGGTATACTGCATCTTAATGACAGCTGGTTGTTTGATTGCAAATAGGCGATGATCGTATGTATAGAACTTAGCATGTGACTAAGTATTAAACAGCTTGCTTTCTTAATTTTAGATGAGAGAGTTACAATCCTCGTTATCTAGACCACTTTGTTTTATTTGATTGTATGTAGTAGACCTCTAGAGCTGGAGATTCTGAGGATGAGGAGTCCTACTGAACACAATAATTATGCACATACTTTACCATGATGATGCAGAGGGAAGGGAAGGGGCGCAGGTTGTAGGGACATTACTCCCACCACCAATCATCACCACAAGTCAAGCAAAATACAAAAGAGGAGCTTGCTTCGTCTTCGGTTCTATTACTTTCGTTCGGCACTTTCGACTTACAATACTTTTTAATTTACAATGACACATAAAACATATAAACAATTATTTGCACCACACATAAACACGATTATTTGGCACCACACTTAGGTCTTTTTCTTCCCACGGAATAACTGTTTCATTCGTGCTTTCAGCTTAGGCTTCGACTGTCTTTGCCGAGGACCGCTTGAAATTGATACGCTGGGACCCACTTGTGTAGATGTACCTTCAACCACAGTGTCCAATTTCTTTGCGTTGAGTTGTTGCCTTAAACTCAAAATCTCACGCTGAAGACCGTCAATCTCTGCATCACGATTGCTATGTCTCCCCATTGACGAATTCGTTGATGCATTATCAAAATTTGAACGAATGGTATGTTCATTTTCAGAAGGACTGATTGTGAATGTATTGCCTATGAGAGACAGTGGCTTTGACGCAATTGAGTCAGATACAACTGATGCATTCTTAGAGAGATGCTCAAGTGCGGTTTCTACCCGCCTCAACCTTTCATCCAATTCCGAACCGTTTGGCTCATCAGTTTGCTCCCTTGTTGCAGACGGCGAAGTGGTCCAGCTTCGAAGTGATATTGCCCCAATTGAGGGCGTGCCTATTAGTGGCTCTCCTTCGTCAAAGATGTTATCATCTTGTTTCACCAACTGACTGTGGGCACTCTTGAAGACAACGCCTGACCTAGACGTTCCTTCAAACACTTTTTTGCCTGTGAGTTCTTCGACAATTTCTTCATTTTCAAACCCAGTATGATCGTTGATAAATAACTCATTCAGGTTGAAAGGCGCAGCTCCATTCAAAGAGTCACTTCGAGAATCGCCTAAAGCAATATATTCTGGTAAAGAAGTTTCTCCCCCTTCACGGTCATTTGCTTTGTTGATATCGTCTACAGAATTGGGGAAGATCTCCTTTTGTTCGGTCTCGATCTGGCTGTGTGACTCAGAATCTTCTTCTTGAATCAAGAGAGTTCGGGGGGGCGGCGAGTTGAATGTGCGTAAGATGTGTGCTTCGTCCAACCACGAGGGAGAAATTTCCTGTTCTTTGGTGTAACATTCCCATGCAGCGTGCTCTAGTGATTTGTATAAATTTGACAAATTGGCTTTTTCGGGCGCAGTAGACTCGTCCTCAAATAAGAGAGGTCCAAAGACAGTTACACCGTCTCCTCTACCATTTGTGTAACCCTCGTCAATAGTTGAGTTGTAGTCTCCTGCGAGACAACAAATGGCATTGTGAACACGAAGAAGATTCGGTCGTTGCTTGAACTCGCCGTTAACTACGAACCGATTCTCTGCGACACTGTCAGATCCAAAAGGCCGTCCAAGTCGCCGAAATGGAACGCCTGCATATTGTCTCGGAGTTTCTGGCCTTGGATATGCAAAATTGGTTCGATTTTGCAGGGAAATACCAGTTGGATCAACATGTTCAGATTCGTCAAATGTGGAGTGTAGATCGTCGTTGTGTGTAACATCCGAGTGAAATCGTGAGATCCGAAGAAATGAGCTGTTGTGCCCCTTATCTCCCAAGCTCGAAGTAATCCTGGCTCCTTCTCCAAGAAGAGCCTGCCACACGAGATTGACAGTCACAAACCCATGCCCATCAGCTATTTTGACCTTGAATAAAACAATCCTCTTCGTTGTGACAATAATGTATTGATCCAATCCGCTAGATATCTGTAGAGCTTCTGAAGTTACAATCATTTCGTCATCCTCTTTCACATTAGATTTCTTGTCAAGTGGGTGGGCCTTCAGAAGTGCCGAACTGATTGAGCCAACTTGGTTGAAAGGCACTAATATTCGCTCAATTCCAAAGACATACGGCAATCGATATTTTTCATTGGAACGAAACTTCCATTCCAACACATTTATATCTTTTGCTATGTCATGAATTGACTCCATCACGTGAGAAAAGGCATCGGACAACCCAACAACAGGCTTCACAACAACTCCGATCACTCCAACAGCAGTCCCTTTCGCCAACCCAGTCACACCTTCTTTCTTGGCTCCTCGATACGGTTCGGTAATTAAGCCCGTCGAAGCTGATACCAGACCAAACACAACATCATGCACCGGTCGCGTCACAAGCAGCGTGACGCGGCCGAATCCTCGCTGCCTCAATCGATCGTAGTTTCGTTGTTGGGCAGCTTGTTGCTCCGAATGAAGATGTTGGAACTCTTTGTCTAATGTAAGTATGGCAGCAGTTGAGCCTACAGTCGAGCCCAGATTGGAGAATAACCCAAAAACTGCACTCGCACTATTAGAAACAAGAGATAGAGTCCCTCTCAGCACCCCTACACCAACTCGCGATGGATTCTTTGTCAGGTGTTTGAGTTCTCGAGACGGCTGCAGGACGAAATCTCGTAGGCCCGCACTAAATGAACTCACAACCATCGTTGGGTTACCGACAAAGTCCAATGAGCCCACAATCTTGTAGATCTGTCTCAGGGCTTCGGATGCATAGAAACTCAAAAGATATTTCGAAATATCACCTTCAAATTCAAATACATGCTCAATCACTTTACCTTGAAATTTGATCGGTGCGTCACTTATCGATGGAAAGACAGTAGATATCAAATTTACATGGGCGAAATGATTGCGTTCATCTACGTCGCCAGCTGTCTCTTCAGACCACTGCCGCAAAGCCTCTAATCCGACCTGGTTTCCGGATCCAATCATCATTGAGTCCTCTGATGTTTCAGAGCTTGACAAGTTGCCTTTGGCGCTCTTAAAATAGCTCAGATTGATTTTTGTGTAACCAAATAATAGTTCGCAGACGTAGATTTTTTTCAGTCGTTTCACTTGACTATCAACTTGAAGAAAGGAGTTGGCATTTTGCATCGCTCTCTCTGAATCATTGTCGTCTTCAAACCCCCTTGATGATTTAGTGGGCACGATTTTCTGTCTTGCAAGCGCTCTAGCTTCGCGCTTCTTCATGACCTGAAAGTAAAACTCCCAGACTTCAAATAGCCACATTTCTTCTATCTTCAGGTCCATTTCTTCTAGCCGAAGAGCAATATACTCGTAACTATCCATATCGATTTTAGATCTGACATTGTCTTTCCAGCAAAGGAACTGCACCGTTGGGTGCGGGTACTTACATGGTGACGGTGCAAAAATCACAGGAGCCTTGCAGCGAAAATTCGAACTTTGTTGGTCGATCTGAACGTTGCCGACTGTCAGTGACGTTCGAGTCTTCGCTTTTGTGACAGAAATACGAACATCAACATCGCGTGATGAAAAGGAGAGAAGCTCATTGAAGCGAGATGAATCGATCACGGCAGCAGATATCCGGTCAAGCCTTGTAAATATATACTGATCCGTATTCAATCGCTCCATCTGCTGATGAGGCTGGAACAGTAATGCCAGTTTGATGCAAGGCGCAAAATATTCTTCAAACATGTTATCGTTGACCTTCTCGGAATCAGATGGCTTTGTGCTTTGTCCCATATCACCTTCTACAGGAACAGCCAACGCCGAAGACTTTAGAGGGAACCATCTCACGTATGATGGCGAGAGGTCAACTTTGCCCTCATTAAGACGTTCCTGAAAATCTTCCATGCTCTGAGAGCAGCATTCAAGTGCCTTCCCGAGAGGAATCTCCAAAACGCCAATCACTTCTTTAGTCTGGAGTTTTTCTCCTATTACAGTCAGATGCAGCGACTTACTAGTTTCGAAAGCGTCGACGTTTATAATCAAATCGTTCTGCTTTGGTGTGCCCCAATATCTTGTAGGTGTGAACCACTCTGCCAGTTCCCTGGGATCGTTATCAGAATCAATATAGGAATTTCTCTTCTCAAATATCTTGCGAGAAGACCGCTGTGAGCGTACTGGGGTGTTAGCTATGACTGACAAATCAGGGGTCTCTTCATCTGACCACACAGGCACAACTGTACTATCCGCTCTATTGGTTTGACACACTTTATTGCCATATCGAAGCTTCACAAACATGCATGTGTACGTTTCGGGAAGATTGAGCGCTGTGATGGGTCGAATTATTAGAACACCACCTGGGTTGAGAACGCTCCCCAATGATCGCCTTGCAGCCTTTGAAAAAGATGTTCTAGAATGCATTAAGTCATGGATGTGAGATTTTCCTCTCTTCGAAATGACGAGTGGTGCCGTAGAGGGAAGATGTAGATGGTCAATGATTTGCTTGTATTTGTCATCTCCTTCGATGTCATCGTCATCATCTACCAATATTGCCGGTGGCAGCTTCGCTGCCTTCGACCTAATGGTTGTTGTTTTATTATCAACTCTCGCGTTCATAAATGCCCGAGATATATACAACGATGAGAAGAATGGGGTCCCGCTGATACACTGTTCATTTTTGCGCTCCCTACTGCTATGCCTTAGATACTGGAGACGAGCTCTATCGGAATGAAGGCTGAGTTCATCACCTGCACCAGCATTTGCTATAGATATCCCGAGCAACTCGTCTTTTTCTTCAGTCTCGATGGAATCAAGAATTTGCATCTCTTTAAATGGAGAAGTTAGTCCACTAGATGATTGAATCCGTCGCAATGACTCGAACGACTCGTCTGAATTATCACTTGCATAATCCTCATCGATTTCGCCAAATACATTTTCGAGGTCGTTCTCACTGGCAGTCAAGATCTGTCCTTGGTCTGATTTCGCCAATCTGAACTGGACTAGAGCTGATTTTGCATTTGCGACACGTTTTATTCCCTCGATGACCCCGCCTGATCTCCTGACGCCAACGGGTTCCATCAACTGAGTCTTCTTCTTTCTGTACATAGTAGCCGCCAAGGCCGGTACTTTGGTTAGAGATAATGATTCTCCGGTTTCTTTCCTTTGTTTTTCGTCTTCTTTGAGTGTCTTCAATTGGCGTTTCATTCCAGCTTTGCTCTTCTTCAGGGTTTCTATACGCCTGTCCGAGCATAAGCTGTAGTAATTTAGTAAACCCGGATAGTCATACACCCAATGAACACGCAACCGTATAGCGCCACGAATCCTGTCGACTGAATCTTCGTTTTTGCCGACGTTTCCCATTAGAGGATACCAGCCAACACATTCCTGCTGGTCTTCCAGATTTCGCAGGTGAACGTATGCTTGCCCCAAAAATTTATTGGGGCCAAATTTCTCCTCACTTTGCACCACGCAATGGATCGAAAAACGGCGAGTTTCTCTCGGATCATTCGCTGCCTTACATGGGACGTCAAAAACGAACGCCTGACGCGACCACTGCGGATTTACTGACTTTTCAACATAGTACGTACTTCGAGACTGGACCTTACTGCCGAATGAGAATGCACGCATTTTCTTCTTGCCTTCGATGAGACTTACTTGACAATACGGGTTAGACAATCCGCTCAAGTGTGCTGACTGAAGTCCTGCAGCCTCCAGAACTTCGACGATGACCTGGTTTGTTTCTGTAATAAACAAACCTTCGTCATAATCTATAATTTCACTCAATGTGGATACCAAGTCTTTTGTGGTAATCGAGTCGTCCATGATTTCAATATTCTCGTCCCCCGTGTCTAAAATCGAGGCTCTGATCAGATTTATCCTTGACTTTCTTTTATTTTCCTCTCGAAGCTGTTTCTTAATGTTTGTTAGATGGCTTTGGAGCAACGATTCGTCTCCTCCAAGTGACCGTGTCACCTCATCTGAGACAATGAGCACTCGGGTAGCTCCTTCTGTGTCGACATAACAATCAAGCTCAAGCCCGTCACTTGTCATCTTCCCTCCTTCACCTTTTGTTGGGCAAGGGAGTTTATCCATGTAACCAATTTCTTCCAATTTTACTGTTTTTGTCGCTCCAAAGTGACCTTGCTCTTCATTCTCAGCAAAATGAACGGAGAAAATTGACCTCTTCTTCCTTCTTTCAATTGTACCAACAGTGCTTTGGTTGTCTTTGCCAAAATATGTCTTGTCCCATTCCCCTGGGCCAACACGAACAGAGAGCTTTTTAGGTTTCGTTGGTTCTTCCCATGTGTACGAAGCTGATTCGCCTGGTGATAAGCACTTCCATGGGTGAGAATCACACGCCCTTTGTCGATAGTAAATCTGATGAGAGTGTGTAATAATGAGTCAGGAATGAAACTAAAGATGTAAATGAAAAAAATGTCATATGAACTCACATCCCATGAAGATGATCTGTTGATGATTTTGTGTAGAGGATCCTTTGGATCGGGTTCTTTTAAGTTGACCAATATGGTTTGGTACAGGAAATTTATGTCCACGAGGATGTCTGTAGACGATTCTTGCGGCAAAATGTTAATATCACTATGACCAGGTACAATATTACCTTCCATTATTCCGGCACTGAGGTTATCGGGGCTATTCGGAGACTTTGATGCTGCAGCGCTGCGTAGACGTCTCATCTTTTCCTCCAACGTTACGAACGTCAGAGTGACAGATTCTTTCTTCGTCACAGTTGATTTTAAGTTCATCTTCTTATTTTTTCTCTTCCTATTCAAAGTCATGTTGAGACGTTGTTGTAGAGGTTGGCTGGCCTCCCTTTCGTTAAGCTCTTTTGCGTAAGATAAACGAGCTTTTGTAGCATCGAGATAGACATTTAAAGCGGTGAGATGGATAAAGCAAACTTAATTGCGGAGATCACTTACGCATGACTTACCTTTTAGGTGTTTCATAGCTTCCTCAAATGTAAATTGCGTAATTGGAACATCGTCGATCAAAACTAATTCATCGCCAACGACTATGTCAGTGAAGTGACTTGCGTAGGAGCCCTCCCTCGTCCCCTTGACTATTATGGAACGACCTTTACCCCAATCAGTTTCAAACCAGACTCCTAATTCACCATTCCACTCTCCATCTGGAGGCGGCAACACCACGTTAAAGTAAGGAGCAGCTCGTGTGCTCACATGAGGAAGCGTTTGGATATCTCTCGCTCGTTCCATGGACAAAACATGTTGACCTGGTGTGTCCGATGGAAAACTGCTCGACAAATTCCAGCCAGATCCTACTTCGACCCTCAGGAGACGTTCCAGACGTGTATCAGGGAGATGAAATGCTATGAGTTCAGAAGGACGAATGGTTGCAATGTAACATGCAGAGTGATGAGCATTAGTCTGTAACCCCCTCTCCTCATTGGAATCAATCATGGTCGGCGCCCCGAATAAGGGTTCGTACTGATTAACTGCACCCTCTTCACGTTCATCAACAAAAATCCATTTGCGAGACTCGAAGGGGACGTCTGAACTTTCCACCACTTGATTCGGGTGTAACAACGAGTTATCTTGCCAGAGACGAATCGACTGAGGCAATTGGTTCATAACGACGTATCGGGGGCAGATCCTAACTATCTTCGTGTAGTTTGAAAGTCGGCCTGGTGCAACACTGATTGATACCATCACTTCAAGTCCTCGACCATCCTTACAACGCATTCCCACAATTTGTGTCACCCCAACAGACTCGAGGCCAAACCCTGATGACCATGCAGAAGTATAACGAGATGATTTCGCTGTGTCTGCCAGCTGTATACACAATCGAGGTGAGCCGCCCAGAGATAAGCCTTCTTGAAAATTAAACATGAACGCAATTTTTGATGCGGTTGATAAAGGTAGATCCTCGCTTATCAACGCTGCTAAAAGTGCTGGTTTTGACGCTTCATTGTCGATTTTTTCCAGCACCTTCAAAGCACCATGTGTTCCAGGGAAAACAGTATTCAACTTGAGCAGATTTAATCCTGAAAAATTGCGTGTCGCACTAACGCCAACTACATCATCGCTTTCATTGCGATTAGATCCATCCACAGGCTTCGAACCATCCTTTTCAGCTCCCCACACGGTACCCGACGGGTATGATAAAGCCTTCTCTTGTTTGTATCGCAAAGAATGCTCTGTCGTGTTCACAATCCAAAAAGGAGAGTAGATCGTAACATGACGTTGACCTCCGTTACCAAACACATTATCAAGAAGCAAGGTGAGACGCTGTCCAATACTATCAACGACAGTCGTCTCCGTCGCAATATCTTCCGCACTGAACGTGTCCCTAAGTTTTGCATCTGCCATCGTCGGTCTCTCACTTTCCACGTCATCTCCAAGTGCATTAGCTACAGTATATCTGTTTCGTCGATTCCTCGTTTCACTTCGATGGCCCTTCTGCCGTAATTTTGTAACTCGCTCAGCTCCTCTATTATCTTTCGATTTCGTGATGGTAGATATAGTTTTCTTCACTTTATCCTGAGTGTCGGATATTGCACTGCCAACAGTTTTCCATCCCGATTTCAGCCAAAACTCGTCTCCTTCTCCATCATGTATCAAAGCTCCTTCTCCTACAGGTGTTCTACAGAATCCCAAATTCACAAGAAGCATGAGAGGGGCATCAAGTCCTACGGAATGTATTGGGAATCGTTCACCTGGTTCGAGAATTCCCCACCACAGCACCACCTTATTCGTTGCATTCATCAGCTCAAATCTACCGCGTTCTGGTAGCAAATTCTCTATCACTATAGGAGGATGTATGACGAGAGAATATGCGACTGGTGCGTGCTTTCTTGCCCTCGATTGACTTGCACTTTTGGAAAATATATTCCTTGGACCACGGAATCCCTTCCCCATCATCGGAGGGGACGAAGTAGACTCGACCGCTACCTCGTTATCGTCTGAACAGATTAGAGGGCTCCGTTTTACCTCAACAACATAGCAAAATGGGATCGCATTTCTCTTTTTGTTGCTATCGACTACTGGGCAAGAAATTTCCGCCCCACTTGCGACTTGGTTCGCCAGTCTCGGGTCGCCGTCCGAATCTCTGAAAATTACTGACGATTCATGCAATATCTTTGCAAGTTGGATAGGGCGAGGTGGGTAGCCGATGTCATCTGTCTCAGAAAAATACTCAGAAAAACTATCTTTTGCTGCATGAGAAAGTTCAGCAGCCTCTTCGCACGACGTTCGGTCCGGCCTGACCCAAATACTCCCTAGATGATTCCCCTTCAGACGCATTGCGCTCTCAAGTAGCAGGTACGGAACATTGTAGGAACCATCAGGGTCAAGTTTTTCTACGCCATTGATAATTTTACCGCTGGCACTATCTTGTGAATCACTTTGGTTGGACTCTAAAGTCTCCTCTTTCGGTAGATGCCGAGGATCGGGGTGAATGGCGATGAAGATAGAATGGTCTGTTTTATTGACCACTTCAAAGGGACTCTTGATGCATAATCTCCGACCACCATTTACGGAGTTAACTTCGGCCAAGATGTTCAGCGCATTCTTTAGCCGCCAGTCGGCATTAGTTTTCGCCCAAACAGATGGCGAGCGTGGGATGAGCTCAATAAAGTGCTTTCCCATTTTGTCCAGTGAAATACCTCGGGTCCACTTGAATCCAGGCACTTGAATGTCGATAGAATGATTCCTGGGCACGATTAATTGATTCTGCTGTGATGTGACGTTTTGATCTCCTTCGAAGGGCACTTCCACAGGTTCAAGATTCTTTATCACAGTCTCTGTTGCAGGGAAACTAACAGGCATCAAATGATTGTGATCAAGATACATCACAGTAGTTTTACTGCTTGACAGTTCCGCTTCTAGGTCAGACTGAGTGTGAACCCTTATGCGCTGACCAGAAAAGTTCTTGAGAGAGAATGCAATCCTCTCTTGCTCGTTCAACATTTCTGGGGATTTATGAACTACTGTGAGTTTGTGGCCCGAATCATCCCTTGTGACAGTTGTTGCAATAGTAGTCTGTGGCCTACTCCTATCTGGTGGCATATCGATTCGAGCTGTGTTTTCAGAATTCTTCTCCAGGAAAAATAGTCCAATAGTATCAATTGCGTCGTCGATCGTGTCGATCGATGCACCGGTGATATTCAAATGCAATGGACAACCAGCATTGAAAATTATCCCTTTTCCACGTGTTGTCGATAGTTCATACATTGTCATACATCTAAAAGGTTCGATCAAAGGCTCCCAATTCCTCGTGATTCCTAGCTTGAAGTAATCAACAAACATTGTTGCGTCCATACATGCCTGTAGATCTTTATCGTCCAACGAATTAAACAAGACTGTGCTGCCGAGTCTTCCCAGAAATTTGTCGTGTTTCTTTTGAGCACACTCAATTTCTTTCAGCCTCGAAATTGTGAGAAGAATCGACGATACAGACAGAGAAAAGAAGGGACGATGCATCCCCATAATAGGATCGCTTACAACAAATTTGATGCTTTCAAGATGTGCCGTCACGCTGAAAATATTATTTCCCGATGAAGAAGTATCGGTGGTTTCTACCGTCGCGCTTTGTGACAGTTCATCACTTCTAGTTGGATTTGGGCCTACGAATGCTATGAGAAGTTCAGCGGCAAGTTTCATGTACTCGTAGCTAAAGTATACTGTCGTTTCATTCTCGCCAAGATTACGCGAAGGTAAAACCAATGGATTGCAGATGAGAGGAGGCGGCACAACAAAAGGCTTGACATCGACATCAAATGGTTCGATGCCGTCCATTGCATGTCGATTGAAATATTTCGAGGAGAGCGGAACGCGCACTGCAAATCTTGTGAATTTGGACCCGTCATCATATTCATACTTCACCGAAAATGACAATTTATCTACCAGCGTTTTCGCTCCAGAACTCAAAAGCGATCCAGAGACTTGTCGGACTCCTCTACTCAAGTCTGCTTCAACGTATGTGCTTAGCACAACAATCCCGAGGTCTTTTGCTATTATGTCTTGAGATGAGAAATGTAATCCGAAAGATTTGTACCGATAGTGAAGACCAGCACTTTCCAGCATGAGACAAGTGGCATCAACCTCAGAAGACGTCGGAATTATGACATGTGGATCTAACAGCCAGAGACGGAAGTCTATGTCAAGACATGGTGCCTCTGGAACTTTGATCAAATGATCCTCTGCCATCTTCTCCGCCACAAAGGCAGGGTGTCCATAATTAGGCTCTTTGAAATACAAGCCAAAATAATCAAGCAAAATCCAGATGAGTCCCAAATCTTCAGAAGCTGCCTCTGCCATGTCCAGTCCAAAATTGATCATGCAATAATAATCTGGGGTCATGAAAACAGTACCTTGAACCGGCAAAGGCAATCCATCAACTAAGGTGTGGTGACCACAGTCGAGCCCAAAGTTGGAATCCATGAATGATTCACAACTATTATTTGTTTTCGTTCTGATGCCTTGCAGCAGGGTTGCTTCTGGGCATCTTGCGTCCGTCAAGTTAAGTAATGTCGCTCCTAAACCGACGCTTAAAAGCGTATCTTCGGTCTTTTTAATGCTGAATATGGCATTCTCCAGCTCCAAAAGTATGGCTTCCTTACCATCTACATCAGAATCACTCGGTGACATGATTGGGAACGTTTCGGGATCAATTCCTTCCCCAAAGTAGTTTGTCTGGTCAAAAGAACAACGCCATTTTATGCTGGATAGGCACAACGCCATTTCAACTTTGATGCAGGCGCTGCCATATTTGATTCTCTCGATAAACTCCTTTGAACCATACTCTGGCCAATCTGAAGGAGGCTCGGGGTCTGTGGACAACATCTGAATCTCTCTCGCGTCATACGGAAACATCAACGGGAGCTCATCCATATTATTGTACCACATCGACATCAACAGGTAGAACTGAGACATGCGCATATCTAATCCAACCTCACTAAATTCGTCACTGTCGGCGTTTTCAATAAGCAATCGGAGCTTCGGCACCCAGTCCATTGTTAGTCCCAAACTCAGCGGCGTAGTTGTGATTTCTTCCCACAGTCTACATTCAATGTTGCTGGCAATAGATTCATCAATGTGACCATATGCTCTAAAAGCCCTTTCCCCGCTACGCATTCGATCAGTCTGTGCAACACATGCATTCCATTGAGGCATATGAATCGTCGATATCGATTTGCGGTGCTTGATGAGAGCTGTAAAGATGCGGGCGTTTCTCAATTGCACTTTTACGCGTGAAATTCGGTCCTTTAAGTCTTGATCGACGTTACTTGAAGGTGAATTGCCAGGTGACGTTAACTCCTCTTCCTCCATACAGTCATAGAACCCTTCGGATCTTGAGGATGAAGGCGATTCGTTTCCATTCAAAAAGGAGTGGTTCGAAAATGAATATTCATCAATCGACCATGATTTTGTTACCTCACATGGAGATATTGATAGCTCATCAACTTCGATCCCTAACAAGTCTACGGATGTACTCTCTCGTGGCAAAACTAAGGAAGACTTCCTGAGTATTATCTCAATTGTTGAAGTAGCTGAAGATGAGCTCTCACCTTTGCGTTTCTCATCTATGTTGCAAAAGTATTGAGATAGCTGACCGAATCCATATTTTGGAGATGACATGAATTGAGTGAGTTCGCAGAGGAATTGGTATAGGACCAAAACTCTCACCCTTTCGAGAGCAATCGAGATCTTTGTTTGCTCACATGCAGTTGCCGATTGCACCGAAGTCATTTGAATAGTCAACGCAGATGGACCAAACCCGCTCTTGTCACTCGATTCATAAGTCGTAATTACATCCGGATAAGTTTCAGCACCATACGGAGACACGCACTCAATTGCCAGAGACTGGGCAAGGAGAACTAACTTGGACAATGGGAATCTTGGACCACTTACTTTCTCAACGGAGAGCTCACCCAAGCGACACCTGAGAAATGGGATAAATTTGTCCGTTAGTAGAATGGAGGCGCTGGATGCGTTCCAATTGAAACGCAAATCCTTGGAAGGCGTATTGCTGGCGTCCTTCTTAGGCCAAACGAAGCATTTCGTCACAGATTGAAAACTTTCAGCGGCGTCAATGTAAGCTTCGGCCAGAAAAACAGCATCGATGTGACCCAGTTCTACATAGATGTCGTTCAAGACGAATTCATTGCTACTGCTCTTGATAGAAAATGTCGCAGAAATATCAGAAGTTTCAAAAGAATTGTTTTCGTCGTCAGCAGGAATTATGCGCAACAATGTCGTGCTGTTATTCTGGAAACATACTTCTCCAGAGGTGCACTGCAGTAGACTCGCGAGAAATGACCTTGATTGATTGATTGTCAGTGACTTGGCGAAAAGGGCAAAACTGCTTCCTGTGTGCCAAGAAGAAGAGTGGAGTCCTTGCATCGCATCAAACTTTGTGACAGCATTTTTGACTGCAGTCGCAATAATAACATCCATTCGTTCCAATACAGATCTCTCATCCCAGGTTCTCATCACTGCTATGCCATCTTTGAAATGAGATTCCGCTGTATGCACTATTATCTGCGCGTCGTCTTTTGATAAACCCACAGCACGGCATCGTCCGAGACAAATATTTGTCATGCATTCACTGGAAATTTTGCTGGGATAGTTGAAGTCCAAGCATGACAAGTGCGAAAGATAATTCGTCACAATTTCTTCCAATTGGCACCGCACGAATTCACTGTATTGCATAGCATCATTTCCTTCGTCATCTGACACCAAAGAAATGGCTAGTAATGGAATTGATAACTTTGTCTCTGTCAACAACGAATCAGCTAATGTAGGCAAGGAAGGTCGGGGCAAATTCCTTCCCTGTGGTTGTTCGCAAATTTTCGAGAGAAGTCTCGAACAAATTGCTACTAGCCTTGACAAGACTTGCACTCTATACTCAGATACCAAGAAGTGTAGGTGCGATGTGCATGTAATCTCACTTTTTGATACGTAAGGCATCTTCGCCCCTCCATTCGAGATAAGATGGAATTGGATGTTCGCAGGATGTTGTAGTAAAGAAGAGCTGCTTGTCTCGATAGCAAATTGATCAAATTCCCCCGTTAATATGTACATGTTCAAATCATTGATAGTAGCATGCTGCAGTAAAGAGAGAATAAAGTCGAGTGGTGAGGGGGGGATGAGGGGCTTGTAGCATTTGCACGTACATCATGTTTTGAATCACTTACCATTCCAGTTTCATTGCCATTAGATCTTTCGTTGAAAAAAGGAGTTCTTGGTAATGACTCGTCTCGCAATTTTTGATTTGCCGTTGCAGCCAAATATCCAGTCTTTAAAGATAACGAATCCACAGCAGTGATGAAGTATTGTCCTTCTGTATAATTTGAATCATCGCCAAGTACCGGAATAACAAGCGACAGCTTATTCCACTCCAATTCTAGGGACGAATTCCTTGGGGGGATTTTCGTAGCAAATGCATTACGAAGAAGTGCTTCGTCTTCGAACGGTAAAAGAGTTGTCCCCTTCCAAATATCCTTGCTTTCAATAACAAATGCCATTACTTTCTCCAACCAAGCCCAATCCACCATCACAGTTGTCGAGGTTACATTTGTGACGAACGATGAGCTTTGTTTCTTTCCATCGCCTGATGCGATAGAAGCTATTCCACGTAAGCCAATCACTTCGCTTGGCTTGTTCAAAAAGGGGAGAGGACTTATCATTTCATCGCCGATCCTCTCTTCAATTGACTCTTGTCCCACAGAAATAATTCTTTTAGGAAATGTAGATGCGCATGTCACTACGTCAAGCCCACCTACAGAGAACTCGCATTCTACACGCGAATGATCGCCGTCAGCATTTTGTCCAGACAATGATACATCTAGGATGTGCATCAGCATGATTGGTTCATAGCAAAGACCGTGCCTAGAATTGATCCAAAATTGACAGTTGGGAACAAAGGTATCAGCAGGGAGTCGCCCATCAGGCATCTGCTGGACCTTGATTCTTCCAAGTGAGGCATCGTCCGCGTCAGAGAATCCTGTGAGGGCAGAGATATCGTCGGGAGCATTAAATTTCTCTTCGCCCTCCTCTCGGCATACTCTTTCGTCTTCAATAAAATTGCATAAAGCAAGAGAGAAGCCAGAAATTTTCACCGACACAAAAAACGTTTTAGTACTTCTAGGCAGCTCAGCGAGATCTGAAAGTACATCAGTATCACTCAGCCCAGTTGTACTTTTTGCGATAAGTCTCGTCTCAACTTGTGCAGATGCAGTTGAAGCGTTCATCCTCCCTCCTGCAATATTTCGATCATTTGGTGATTCTCCACCGCTGCTTGAAGCTACTCTAACATGTGGAAAATAGAAGTAATCGCCATTAGAGACAGATGCTTCTTGTGATTTCAAACCATCTGATGGCAAACCAGAGTCGTTCTTCCGTATAGATGCTGCACGGGCAACATTTTTAAGGAGCAGTATTCTTTCGACGGACAGCTGGTCTTCAAGCTCTTCTAAGCGTATCTTAGCTGCTGCGGCATCTGTATCAACTACACCGGTTGAAGATCCTTGCGTAACCAAGTAAAGTTCAATGTAATGTCTTCTGATCTTGCTTTGATTCTCGAAATCCCAACTGCTCATTGACTGGAGATTCCACGCGAGATTCTTTGTTTTCTTCTGCTGTTGATTTATTCCACGGCACCGGTCTAGCAGTATCCTCCTCTGTTGGTTTTCATGCATGATGTTGATGTATGCATACCTCCACCAAGATGAAATCACAGCAGGAAGAGTTCTTATTGACTTCGGACTTCGGCTAGCGCGCAGAGAAGGGATTGCTTTAATGATACGTTCGTCCCAGTCAATCAGAGGCATTCCTTCATCAGTCATTTGCTTCATAAGATGTTCGTCGAGTGTTTTTGCACTCCTTATTGTTATGGACGGTCGTCCTCTCTTCAGGCGATCCAAAGAGGAACAGACTGAGTCAAGAAGAAACAGTTGACGAGACGAGACGCTGCTACGGACGTGACCCAAATGTACGTTTAATTCAAGCCTTCGTGATCGTTTCCGCAAATGATATGTCTGTGATGGACGCACTACCGGCTTCTTGTCACGTTTCCCCCTTCGTTTTGTCCCAGATGTCCCAATTGATTCACTCGTCATGTCAGTGTTGACTGAGAAACTCTGTCCCCTGCTTCTTTTCCGCGGCGACAAGTTTGTGGAAGCTGTTTCTACCACACTCGTCTCCACCGTCTCTGGATTACTCCGATAAAATCTCACTGACGCTGCAATGTTTGTTGGATCTAGTATGAAGTCGTCATTCTTCAGATCATTCGGAAAAGAAGGCACATCTTGACCAAATTGATTACAGCTTCGACGCAGAAACACCCCAAAGTTTGATATTTGAAAGTTTTTCAATGCGCTTGGGTCTTTGTCGGTAGTAGCGCTACCGTCTGCGCTGGTAAAACTCTCGCTAGCTGTACCCAAAGACTCGTCCACTGATGAAGCAGGGCGAACATAAAAGCGATCCAGCAATAATCCTATTTCTATTTCACCTTCATCTGCCCAGGAGGTATCTTCCTTCATCCCCTCTTGTTCTTCCCGCTCTATCGGTTGTTGTCTTTTGCCAGCCTCAATTTTAAGCTCCCCTGGCACTAAATAATCAGATCTGCGAGACAACGACAACATTTTATCCTGTCTAATGCGTTTGGCCATGTTGCGCATCTTTGGAGTTTTCTGCTGAAAATTCCCCCATCGGTCTCCGACAGCTTGCTGTTTCTGAGCTTCTTTTTCTTCTTCCATCTGCTTCTCCTGCTTTTTGCGTTCAGCAATGCGGTTGAGCAGAGTTGCTTCGGCATCCTTATCATAATGACTGCATCCTACCATTGACATATGGACATGAATAATAGATAGCGACAACGAGTCAAACGTTCGCCACACAATATTCCGTATAGTTGACGATAAATAATCTTCCATCCTAGCAAGATAACCGCCACCAAGTCTACTGGTACTTTGTGCAGTACTAGAGCTGCTGGAAGTGCTACTGTTTTCGGATTTCATACCAGACTGAATTGAAGATGCGATGATAGATTGCAAACCAGACACCAGTGATGGAGGGAATGGATCAAGGCCTGCTAGCAGCCGGCGTTCTGCAATTTGCAAAATGCGATCTTTCTCCTCTCGTATCTTCTTCTGTGTGTCATCTTGCGGTAGATTGTCTTCAGGGCGATTTTGGTCGTCCCTGTCATTCTTTTCAACTGTACTCTGAAGCTTCAATGCGTTCAGCAAAGGATCCTCGTGGATAATTTCATATCCAATCTGGAGTCTCACCCCTTCAATAGTCACCACAGTACATCCAGAAGTAGCTATTTTTGTTTCCTCTCCTCCTTGATTTGAATTCATTTGCCCGTAGTCTGCATCTGCATCTCTTTCACCGCCTTCTGATTCTGATAATGACGACAAAGTGCCCTTACTATTCTTTTCTGATGACTGTTTCAAAGAGGAATGCGACGATCCAACAACAAGACTTTTCCAGGGTATTTGTATATTTATAGATTCGATGCTTCCCCGAAGTAGTTTCCATCTTACTCTTGCTCCGCTAAAATTATTATTGACATCGCCATCGCAGGAAGCTGTTTGTGTCGAATTATTGTAGTCAGCATTGAGAAAATTTTCAATAGCGTCAGGGCGAAGTTCCACATTTTTTAGTTCTACATTACCAGACCAAAGCCCAACTGACAATGATGATTGAGTATGGGGCTTGGATGCAGTGAAGGAAGCGTCGTTGCCTTCGGTGTCGCCGGTGCAGCCTTCATCGTCCAACTTGATATAAGGAGAGAGATAAGATGCTGCATACTCCGATAGACGCCGTGATAACGGCATGTAGTAAGCCATTATGACGGAAGCGCCAACGAAAAGATGCGCCCGTAGGATATTATTCTACTCGACAATCAAGCGGCGTTGCAATGGTCATCTCGTCGGTTCATCTGATGGAAGTTGAATGAATGTTGACTTTTTTTCAGTTTTCAACTTCTTTGTGTCAAAGAAAGAAACTTTCTCGAAAATGTCAGCTTTTCTCATTATCTTTCTGCAAAGACGCAACTCTACTCTTAACTTACTATGTATGCTAGAGAACAGCAACACTATGTGCAGCAATACCTACCTACAGCCAGGGCAAGCATGTGATAAATTCAATATTAAAACAACATGTAGTTAATGAGATTAGACACCTAAGAGATGCGTGAAGGTGAATTAATCCAAGGAACACTAATCGTCGTCATCGTCTTCAAAGAAGTTTGCTTTCGTTGTGGGTCCTAGAGTAGCACCAAAGTCTTCTTCATCAGAGTCTTCTTGTTGTTGTGTGGCACCCAGAGACTTGCGAATACGTTTCTTTCCACTTAAAACAGGCGATCCGACATCCTGAGGCGACTCCTGTGTAGGCATGGTTTGTTGTGATGTGGGCTCTGTAGCCATGCTTTGGTCAGCAGCATCCTCTGCAACTTTCACTTGCTCGCTGAGGGCTGTAGTAGCAGCCAATGTGTCATTATCAACGTCAGAGAATTCATTTTCCTCACGATCATCTTCCTCGTCACTCTCGTCAGAGCTACCCTCCTCTGCGGTATGCTTGTTAGACTTTGACTTCTTCTCGTTCAACTTGCGCCTCTTTCGAAGAGACCTCAACCTACGTCTCTTCAATTCGTCGGCGGCCATAGCATCATCATTGAACTCAATCTCATCTTCCTCATCGTCGTCGTTGGAGACCTCATTTTGTTCTTCCTCGCTCTGTTCATCGTCATTACCTTCTGCTTGTTCAAATCGTTGTTGATCTTCTAATAATAAGTCTCTCACAGCGATCATACGGAGTTCTTCGTTCACGTACACGTTGGTGCTGAGCTCGCAGAAACGATGAGGGACAGGATGCTTAAACAGTGCCTCCACATAGAGCATTGGATTCTCTTCCGAAGCTTTGGCAAATCTCTTCATGAACGACGCAGCAAACACCAAGAGTGCCTCGAAGTCATTCTTATCTCTAATCGATTTGTCGTTGAGGATAGTATCGAGAACAGTGAGCAAGCCAATATTGTACAACATGGGTTCCATTGTCGAGGTCTTGGCAGCAAGCTCGTTCTTCCCAAGCGCATCATCAAACTCCATCTCTTCCCCATCTCCACTTTTGATTTCCATCTTGCACAGGCGGATAAGGTAGGCTACAATATGGCGATTGATTTCAGATGCATTCACCGCGTATTGCGACAAAAGTTGAGTGTACATGAACACAATCTGATTTGATACAAACTTTCTTGTGAAATAAGTTTCCTTATCAAATTCAGAAGCAGTCAGATTCATCCTTTCCACGGCATCCTTTGGTCGCTTGGTGGACAGCTTGTCTGAAGGGAAAGATTCGATGCATTTTTTGGCATTGACATCAAGAAGTTTCCACGTAATGTGAGAGCATTCTATCAAGTCACAGAGATACTCCCGGCTAAACATGCCAGGGGTCCATCGGGAGAGAAGTCTGGGTAGCCTATCCAGTGGTTCAACAGCATAAAAAATACGATCCATGAGACCTAGCGCCATCATGTGTTCCGTTGAATCTTTGGACTCATACATTGCATGCAGCATGTGAATCATCTCAGTGTAGAGAGACACAGTTTGAGCAAGCTCAGCAGGCTTCTTGTGTTCGAAGAATTCATCAGTAGAGTTCAGTACTAAGTTGAACATGAAAACATCCATGGTGAATATGAGGTTTTGTGCCGATGATTCCTCTCCTGATCCCTTCTTCTTCACCATAGCATTACGCCTACTGACCCTAAACCACTGGTGGAAGAACCACACAATCCTGAAGAACAGAGTACGATCACCGTCCTCCAACCTATTGGAATCTCTTCGAAACTCATTCTTGAGGCTCTTCATCACTGGACCGTAACATTGTGCGACAAATTTTTCACAAAAGGAGTTGAGCGCAGCCTTGGAACGTTTGGAGGTTGGACCAGCGATCTCTCGTGAGAGTGACGCGGATGCCCCAGGACGTGAGTGCAGAGTTGACGCCTTCCCACTACCGACAAACACTTCGGCCTTCTTATTCTTCCTCCTGACAGGTAGGCCAATTGCACCCGCACCTCCACCGCCACCTGTTTGTGATTTTCGAGCAAGATAGTCGCTTGCAGAGACGTACACCTGTTTACCGTCACCTTTTGAGATTCGTAATGTACCTCCGAAATGAGAATGACGGGATGAAGCGGACAGCTGAAGTTTCTGCCGTTCAGATTGAAGATGAGTTTTGAGAGAATTGGATCCTGCGCTACTCGCTCTAGCAGTAGTGATAGTTCGTTGAGTTTTGGCCGATTTCTTTTTCGATGGAATGACCTTAGTCTCAAAGACGGGCGCGGCAGATTCAACCGCAGAGAGTGCCACATCGGTAGGGTCCTGTCCTCTCAACAAGCAGCTCAAAATTTCCATGAGTAGCAAATTGTATCCACTGTTTTCCCTGCGCTCCACTTCCTGTCCAACACAAGTCAAGACATCAAACACCATCTCTTCTTCCAGCAATACGAGGAACTCCCTGTGGAGTTGAGCTGCATGCTGTGCCTTTTCTGTACTACCAAAAGTGTTGAGAGGGGTAATGGAGAGAAGGTTGCGCATAAGATGAAGTACCAGCTCGATAGTAAGATGGTCTGCAGATGTTCGAGATGATCCCATTTTTGATAAAGGCTCTGCCAGTAGAGACGTGAAGACCGAAAGCAAACCTGTCCCCTCACTCTTACTATTTGTCTTGTTCTTTTTATCTTTTTGATTTTGAAAGGCATAGTGATGACTAGAATGTCTCACGAACATTTTTTTGTACTCCATAAGCAAATCTGATTGGGCAATGGCATTTTCACGAAGGACTATTTGTTCTTGGATGACGCTATAGTATTGGATGTGCCATCGTTGTTGTGTCATGTGAGATACATGTTCGATGCAAAAAAGAATACACAAAAGATAATGATAATGTGGTGAAATTCAAACGACTCACCTCTCGTCCACCTTCTTGCTCTTCACGTCAACAGTCAACCTTCCAGCCCTCTTTGCATCTTCACTCAGCGGCTTAGTCAGAATCACCAAGATTTTACAAACAGTGAGCACCATAGCCTTATCATACCGACAACTCATTACAAGCGGCAACAATTTCTGAGAAACAATCCTCCACTGACCCAGCAACAAGCTAATTGGGCGATATGTCTCGTGATCTCTCCGAAGAGCACGCTGTAAATCCTGTAACCAATTGAGACAATCAGTGACTGGGACAAACTTTTCTGTTGTTTGACCGGTAGCCTCATCGACGGTGGTGGCGTTAGAGCCAATGACACCGCAGACGAGGAGAAGTTCGTCAACGATGCGCTTGTCGACTACCATTTCGGGGTGCTGCTTTTTAAATGATGATGATGGCTTGCCGCGGCGAGGAGGTGGCGTCACCTTGGGTTTAGCGGGCTGCTGTTGACGTTGCTGTTGCGGTTGTTGTTGGCCGGCGTTCATGGGAGAGGCAACGCTGGTGGGGGAAGAACGTTGTTGTTGACCTCCCCCCTTTGCCCCTGGAGGCACAGCTGCTGCAGTTCGGGTAGATGACATTGCTTCTGGTTGGTGATGAGTAAATAATGTCAGTTGCTTGCGAGGATAACGAATATCTAGTTCAGGCTATGCTTGTCATTGTGCAAGTGACATGAAACATGAAACTTCGTTTTTTGAATTTTGCACATGACATCAACCCGTAATCCGACACGTGCTTCTGCTTAGATGGTCTCGAGGAGCAGGTAATTGCGAGGATCAATATGATGAAGTTGCTGAGTCGGTAATGACGAGAATCCTGACGAAAGACGACGAA